>LPNX011028085.1:103012-137635 GCA_001517045.1 Pseudotsuga menziesii
AACAACTCTTAAGACAGGAAAAACACAATATTCGTTCTGAACATAAGATCTCAGATCGTCTCTTGATATCTTTCTACTACATTTCTAACTCTTTGTATAGGCCTGTGCCTTTACAAAATGGTCCACATTTAACTAACTTCCTAACTAACTCAGACCAAAAGTACAAAAGTGCAACCAAGCCGACCACTTGTCAACATATTCGTATTGCGTAGTCATCTTTGACCCTATCACTTTTGCACCATGCGCATCCAATCCACCTGCCAACATGAATGAGATTTGACTGTAAGTCTCTATTCAAGAATAATCATTCCGCATGATCAGAAATAAATAATATTTATCTAATACACATTAAGGAGTAAAGATACTTTGTATCACTTGTCGTTACATATATTACATTTCATAGGTAGATCTTTACATGAATGTTGATCTTGTTCACAATCAAATGACGAATTTAGAATTCCGACCTAGTAAATCCATCACAACCTATAGGAAACATCAATAGTAAATAAAAAGGGGGTTTGACATTAGAAGGAACTATATGCTAGATTATCATAATTTTTTTAAGAGGACAAAATATATACTCTATATTAAAAAGTATATGGTATTTTAATGGCATTTTTAGCGGGATTGAAACACATAAATGATTTGATTCCTTTGCGCAAGACACTCTATGCATTTGCATTTGTCACTAAGATGATCGTCGAGTGGAGTTATGTCCATACCACCACTATAAAATGGTTTCAACCCCAATATCCATATTGAAATCAAATCATTTATTTCAGATTTAGGTTGTATATTCAATAGTTTGATTTATTGAACACTTGTGATGTCAGAAAACTCACCAGTTTTAAATTTACAACAACTTTGGTTTGAATTTCATAACATGAACCTTAAACTTCAATAATTTTTGAGTCAAAGCATGCTTATCTTGAATTTTCCATTTGGAATTCACACAAATGCATATTTTTATAAAATAATAGTGGCTATTATGAACAAATAATGTACATAAAAGAACCTGGAAACTTCTCTAGATTGTACATAATAGGTTTCCTTTATCTAGGAAGGGATGGTATTTTGAGTGGTGCTCGATGATTTTTTGAGTGGTGCTAGATGATTTTTCCAAGATATACGTTAATAGTGGTTATCATCCAATCAAGATTAGAGAAAGGCGTGAATGGAAAGTCTCCTTGAAGACCAAGGTGGGATTCTATGAATGGTTTGTCATGCAATTTAAACTCATAATGCAACTAACACATTCATGAGATTGATGAATTAAACATTGAATCTCGAGTTGGGAATATTTGTTGTTTACTTTGATGACATCTTGATTTTCAATAGGACTAGAGGAGATCACATTGATCATTCGAGGCATGACTTATTGCAATGGTAACAAAATGATAAATATTGATTAATCTCAACAAATATTTGTTTATGTAGGAGGAACTGGATTACATGGGTTTTGTGATATACTACATTTGGCTATACTACATTACTTTCCAACATTGATAGCAAGAATGGTTTGTGACGTATGAATGCTCTCGGCTGGTGTGAGCGCTAGGGTTTTTGGCTGCGTCGCTCTGCTCTAACGTCGCACGTGTGGATCTGGGTTGTGGTTCGGATCTCAGTCTTGGGCCATCCCGTGGCTTTGGTTGTCAGGCCTTTGCCTCTGCGTGTCTCTGGGTCAGGTCGGATCATTTAGATATGGGTTGGGGCTCAGATCGACATCATGCTCGAGGTTGGAGGTGGGGCTCCTCCCCCAAACTCCCTTGAAGACTCTGTCGCCTTCAGTAATCTAATCGTTGGGAAATCCATGAAGCCTGGATCTGCTCATGTCCCAAAGTTTGTGAAGAAACTTGATGAGGTTCCATTCATTGAACTCCTGCTGCAACACCCCATTCATATTGCAGTCTCCGTGCAGATTGGGCCCTAGTCGATCAGTTCACAGGTCTTTGGCCTTCGCCTAATACTACTGACAACTAGATCTAGAAAAATTGGAGACCTCTGATCTCCAATAGCGTCACCTGTTACGTGGTTGGAAGATGGTTCTTTATTTTTGAATTTATCTCCAAAGAAGATCGGGATCTGATTTTCTGTAATGGACCCTACTTCATGGGACACCAAGGCCTCTACTTGAATCGTTGGACACTGGATTTTGACCTAGCAGTGGATGTCCCCAAGGCTGTGCCGATATGGGATTGCCTCCCCAATCTTCCAATCCATTGTTGGACTTCGTCCCTGCGAACCATTGGGGACAAGCTGGGAAAATATATCGACAGAGTAAACCCCAAAGAGAACTACTCGTGTGCCAGAATTTGCGTAGAAGTTGATCTGGAAGCTGGCTTACCAGAGGCGATCAAGTTAATGGTGGGAGAATGGCAACACTATCAGAAGTTGGACTATGAGAAATTTCCTTTCAAATGCGAACACTGTCATGATTATGGAAACTTGCAAAAGAAATCCCTAAAGATGCCAATAGAACAGTTACATAAAGAAGTAGAAGATGGTTGACTCAAGCCAGACAAGCCAAGACTAGAACTTGTTAGTTTTTCAACATTTAAGCTAGCATTATGTTAGGATCTTTTCACTAAGAGAATAAAAAGCACAGTAATAACATAAGCACACCACAAGAGACAAGAGACACAAAGAGTTTTGATCGAGGAAACCATAAATGGAGAAAACCCCGCAACTTCCTCAAAGATAGAATCACCACAAGATGTAAGAACCCAAAACAGTAAGGTGCACTCCCGACAGCAGTAGTCTTCTAGTCCCAGTATATTTCCTTCTCCATTAGTGCGCCACACTTGAGAGAGCAAGTGATGTGTTATGCAAGTGATAAATAGAGAGACTCTCACTCTCTATTTATATTCTTCCGTTCACTTGAAGTGCATTTTCACACGTAGGCTCAACCAACAATTACTTACTCGAGCCTACACCTTAATTAGTGTATAATAACTCAAGTGCCCCGAAACTGTGGGGACTTACCTAATGACTTGACAAGAATTGTTTACATTATTAATCCTCCCGATCGGAACATCAGGGCATGACAACATGACTCAAATACATAATAGAAACATCCCAGAATAAACATCGGGTTACAATACATAAGATACATAGAAGAATACATTCCGAAGTTATATGTACATCAACACTCCCTCTTAACTAGGAAGGTATTCTTTTGACACGATTTTCAGCACTGGTCTTCTTCTCTGTATCAACTGGATTATCTTCGTCTTCAAGTCATCTTCATCTGGATCATCTCTCAATCTGGATCGTCATAGAACTGGATCTGGATCATCACTCGATCTGGATCTAGATCTGGATCATCTCTCGATCTAGATCATCATAGAATATCATCACTGGATCTGGATCATCATCACTGGACTGGATCTGGATCATCACTAGATCTGGATCATCATCACTGGGCTGGATCTGGATCATCACTCGATCTGGATCATCTCTTGATCTGGATCATCACTACTGGATCTGGATCATCACTCGATCTGGATCTCTCGAAATCATCATAACTGGATCTGGATCATAGCTCGATCTGGATCATCTCTGGTCATCATCATGTGTGTACTATCTTGTCATGGGAAGTTCTACAGAGCCAACCCTTTTTCATGCTGGTTGTAGGCCTAGCCACCAGGTAGGTCTTCGCCCAGCACTTACATCTGTCCTGCTCGTCAGAAAGGCACGCCCAGCACTTACATCTGACCTAATCATCAAAAAGGCACACCCAGCACTCACATCTGATCATGTAGTAAACTACAATCACATCAGAAAGGCCCAGCACTCACATTCACTAGCATGATAGGACATGGCATCACTAACATCTGTGAAATGGCTCTGCACTTATATCTGACCTACTCGTCAGAATGGAACATCCATCCAGGCGAGAACACATCCTACCACAGTGATGAATGACTTTCACCCAGGCCAGAGCCCCTCCTACCACAGTGATGAAATATTTTCACACATTCACCCAGGCCGAAATAGATCCTACCACAATGATGAACAACTCTCACCCAGGCTGGAGCCCCTCCTACCACAATGATGAGAGATTTGTGCACTCACATCTGACCTGGTAGGAACTGAATCCTACACCCTCATCAGAATGGCCCCCAGTCCCTGACTGAGCTACCTGGTAACAGACCAGGCGCCTCCACTCTCCCTGAGAGCGGCAGTTGCCCTTACATCTGTCCTACTCGACAGAATGGCCAGCACTCACATTTGCCATGGAAGGAACTTAATCCTTTGGCCATGAACAAAATGGATCAACCCTTACATCTGACTTGCTCATCAGAATGGCTCTCTCAGTCCCTGACTGAGTGTTCCTGGTAACAGACCACGTGCCTCCATTCCCAGAATGGCAGTCAGCACTCATATCTGACATGGAAGGAACTGAATCCTCTCACCATGACAGAATGGCTCAGCCCTTACATCTGACCATGGAAGGAACCAATCCTCTCACCATGTCAGAATGGCTATGGGTCTCATCACTTTCTCTTGGAAGGAACCTCGATTTGGAGAACACCAAGTCTCTCTCCGAAGTACTTGAACTTCAGCCTAGCCAATGGCTTCATCAATACATCAGCTATTTGTTCCTCCGTCGCAACATACTGGAGCTTCATTGCTCCTCTCTGCACCATATCCCTCGATATAGTGATACTGGCTCAAGGTGTTCACCACAAAGCAAATGTCTGGTCTCGTGTTCGTCAGGTACATTAATGACCCAATCATCTGACGATACATCGTAGCATCAATTGACTCTGATGAAGCATCACTTAATAGCTTCAGGTTCGATGCCATAGGTGTAGCCAAGGCTTTGCAGTCCATCATCCCAAATCTCTTCAGAATCTCTACTACATACTTCCCTTGTCCAAGGAAGATCCCATCTATACTCTGCCACACCTCCATACCTAGAAAGTAATGCATCATCCCCAAGTCCTTCATTTCGAACTCAGCAGCAAGCTTTCTCTTCATATCAGCAATCAACCCATCTGTACCTATCACAAATAGATCATCTACATACAGTAGGAGTATCAATGGGTTGCCATATTCAACCTTGTAGTAAAGGTTGGAATCTGCTTTACTTTTGGTAAAGCCCAAACTGGATAGAAAGCTATCAATCCTGCCGTACCAGGTCCTGGGTGCCTGTTTCAAACCATACAGGGCTTTCTTCAATCTGCATACATGAGACTCTCTGTCATGTGTCTCAAAACCGAGTGGCTGTTCTACATACACTTCCTCTTCTACTACACCATTCAAGAAGGCAGTCTTGACATCCATCTGGTCTATCTTCCACTTTGTCACTTCAGCCAGAGCAAGTACTGATATGATGGAAGTGTATCTGGCTACAGGTGCAAAGGTCTCTTCATAGTCTACTCCCTCTTTCTAAGAGAATCCTCGAGCTACAAATCTTGCCTTATACTTTTCAATGCTACCGTCTGCAGCATGCTTGATCTCGTAGATCCATTTGGAAGTGACAACTGACTTCCCTTTTGGTCTTGGGACAACATCCCAAACATCATTCTTCACGATCGATTGATATTCTTCGATCATAGCATCCTTCCATTCTTTATGTTCTGCCGCCTCTTCATAACTGGAAGGTTCTTTATCAATAAAATCACATAATAAAGCTACATACCCGGAATTTGATCTGGTTCTCTTTCTTTCTCTGTGATTCTCTTCTGGAGCCCCATATCTTTCCGCACCTTGGATAAGTTCACGTACCCAAGCAGGTTTCCTCTTATGAGGATTCTTCTCCAGAGGTGGATCTATAGGTCTTTGTGGTTCCTCGAACTCTCGATCTTCTTCTTGAGCTCCTTTGTTCATGATTGTATCATGAATTCTGGATCCTTTTGCTTCTGCTTCTTCAGGTTCTTCAGCAGGTCTCTTTCTGGATTTGTTGTAAGCTATGCCTTCATCAAATGTCACATCCCTGCTAATGTCAATCTTCTTGTATCCTGGAAAATAGATTCTGTAAGCCTTCGAGCTTTCAGAGTATCCCACAAATATACCCTTCTTTCCTAAAGGATCTAATTTTGTTCTCTTCTCTTTTGGAATATGTATGTATACAGGACAGGCGAATATTCTGAGATGGCTGACTTCTGGTTTCTTGCCAGAGAAGACTTCTTCAGGAGTCTTGTTCTCAATTACTCTATGTGGAGTACGGTTCTGCACATACACCGCTATTCTAGCAGCTTCATCCCAAAGATGCATAGGTAGATCTTGATCATGAAGCATAGCTCTTGCAGCTTCCATGATAGTTCTGTCCTTCCGTTCTGCAACCCCATTCTGTTGTGGATTATAAGGAGTGGACAACTCCCTCTTAATCCCTGATTCTTTGCATAGCTCCTTGAATTCATTCGAAGTGAATTCTCCACCATTATCTGATCTAATGGTCTTGATCTTCTTTTCAGTATGGTTCTCGATCAAGGCTTTGAATTCCTTGAACTTGCTGAATACTTCATCTTTGTTCTTCATAAAATAAATCCATGTCTTTCTAGAAAAATCATCAATAAAAGAAACATAGTATGCATACCCGCTAAGTGAGTTTGATGACATAGGACCGCATACATCGAAGTGGATGATTTCTAGAATGCTTTTGGCTTTCCTTTCGCTGCTTGGAAATGCCTTCTTTGTATTATTTCCTTTCACACATCCTTTGCAGACCCCATCATGTTTAGCTTGAATTTCTGGAAGACCTTCGACAGCTTTACTTGCAATAGGCAGTGCTCTGTAATGCACATGTGCAAGTCTTCTATGCCAAAGCTCATTTGGCTCTACTGTGTCGTGGATCAAGGCTTTTTCTGGATGGCCCTTCAATTTGTACAAGCCTCCTTCTTGTTCTCCAATCACTACCGCATCATCGATAGTATTTCCTTTTGGCCACATGATGACTTGACCATCTATGAATGCCACCCGCATTCCTTTTGCATCCAATGCTGAAATGGATAGAAGGTTCTTCTTCAGTCCTGGCACAAACAATACTTCTTTCATTGTTAGGGACTTACCAGATTCTAGCTTGTATGAAGATTCCCCACTACCTTTTATTGGATATTGGTAGTCATGTCCTAATTTCACCTTGTGAGGTGATTCATGTTCTGACAGTCTTACAAAAGATTCCTTGAATCCCGTCATATGTTTGGAAGCACCACTGTCTATGAGCCAATCATCACTTCCATGAGAAATGTTACCTATGAGAGCTGATATCAGTACATATTCATCCTCGCTTGAAGAATCTTCACTTTCATATCTGGATCTCTTTCTGGATGGTTCATCATCCTCTGCAGTATGAGCATGATGTCTTCTTTTTTCGCTCTTCTTCATCTTCTTCTATTTGTTAGGACAATCTTTTGCAAAGTGTCCTGCTGCATCACAAGTATAGCATATGACCCTAGACATATCTCTTTTAGGATTATTTTTGTAAGTAGGCTTACCTCTGGAATGATGTTTCTTCTTTCTTGATGACTTGGAGTGAGACTTGGAGCGTACTGTAAGAGCTTGGTCTTCACTTCCCATCTTCTCTTCCCAAGCTGCTATCCGAGCTTCTTCTTGAGAGCATTCTTCCCATAGTCTGCTGAATTTGACTAACTTCTTTTGGCACAGATTCCTTGAATGAAAGCATCCCATGACCTAGGGAGGCCATTGAAAGTAGTCATGACAATCTCTACATTTTCCACTTCTTCATCAACAGCTTCTAATTGTTCCTTGATTTGAGAAACCCTTGTGAAGTATGACTGGATAGTTTCTGCATTCTGAATCTTCACATTCTTCAGCTGGTTCCTCAGGGTCATCTTCCGATTGATGTTCTTTCCTTCAAACAATTTGGTTAGGGCATCAAACATAGCTTTAGGTGTCTTGAGAGAGGACACCTGTGGGATAAGATGATCCTTGATAGAATCAATAATGATCCTCTTTGCCATAACCATCTTCTTCTTATGTAAGGCCTTTGCCTCATCTCCCTCTGGAACTGGAACCTCCTCATGAATGTAGGAGTCTAATTCATTCTCTTCCAGGACCAGGGAGATTCTATCCTTCCAAGCTCGAAAGTTATCAGCTCCCTCAAGCTTTTCATCAAGCTTGGTATGTTGAGACATCTTTAAATAAGAACCTCAAATGGAAATACAGAAGATTTTAGATCTTACCAGGTTCAAGATGTCGGATCTGAAACTTTCCCGGAGTTCTGTCCACCCAAATGCCTTCAAATTTGCTCCTAACTTCGATTTTGGGGAGGAGATCAATCTAGGCCTGGGCTCACTGAAAAATTCCTCTTCTATAAAAAGCCCTAATTTCTAACCCGAGTGACAAGTCCAAAACTGAAAAACCTCATAATTGAATTCTGTTTCGATAGAAAGATGCGCCCTAGGGAGGAGAGTAATTCCACCTTACTTTTGCTGAAAATCTGTGGAGGAAGATCCACAAACTAGGAAGCCCTAGTTCCCGCAGCTGCACAGTGTCTTCTTCTCAGGTTAGCTCTGATACCATGTTAGTTTTTCAACATTTAAGCTAGCATTATGTTAGGATCTTTTCACTGAGAGAATAACAAGCACAACAATAACATAAGCACACCACAAGAGACAAGAGACACAAAGAGTTTTGATCGGGGAAACCATAAATGGAGAAAACCCCGCAACTTCCTCAAAGATAGAATCACCACAAGATGTAAGACCCCAAAATAGTAAGATGCACTCCCGACAGCAGTAGTCTTCTAGTCCCAGTATATTTCCTTCTCCACTAGTGTGCCACACTTGAGAGAGCAAGTGATGTGTTATGTAAGTGATAAATAGAGAGACTCTCACTCTCTATTTATATTCTTCCATTCACTTGAAGTGCATTTTCACACGTAGGCTCAACCAACAATTACTTACTCGAGCCTACACCTTAATTAGTGTATAATAACTCAACTGCCTCGAAACTGTGGGGGCTTACCTAATGACTTGACAAGACTTGTTTACATTATTAATCCTCTCGATCGGAACATCGGGGCATGACAACATGACTCAAATACATAATAGAAACATCCCGGAATAAACATCGGGTTACAATACATAAGATACATAGAAGAATACATTCTGAAGTTATATGTACATCAACAACATTAAACAGACGCAGAAAAAAGATGGGGGAAATTTGGGATCTCAGAATAATAGAAAGGATGAACCGACCCAGATCCCTTAACCTGAAGAAAGGAATACATTTGCAGAACTAGTGAATGAAGGAGCAGGAAAAGGCCAGAAGAGGAGAGGGAACCAGAGGCCGAGGATCCCCCACCGAATCTTGGATCAGAAGGGAAAGGCTCTCCAAACAAGGGTATTCATAAAGAAACAATAGCTTAGCCCAAACCATCCAATCACTCATCTGAAGAGGAAGGCGAAATTGGAAAATATCAATTCTCACAAAAAAAAACTAAATGAGGGAGGAAATCTGATAAGGAACGTAGAGAGGAATATACCTACAGAGACAAGCTTCTCGGAGCACAAGCCGTGATTGAAGCAATGATGGATCCCAGGTTCACCACACAGAAAATATAGGCCTCTAAGGGGGCCGCCAATCCCCCCAAAGGTAAGTAATGAAAATCGTCTCCTGGAACTGCAGAGGTCTATGGAGCAGGAAAAAATCTGAAGCAATAAGAGACTTAATCCACATTTCCATTCCCGACATTCTATTGATCGAGGAGATGAAAATGGAGGAAGATGACTTCCTCCATACTAGTCAGCTCTTTTGGAAAAATGGAGGAAGATGACTTCCTCTAGACTAGTCAGCTCTTTTGCAAAAATGGAGAAAGAATATTTAGGAGTGCAAGAGGAGCTTCTGGAGGACTTGGTTTGCTCTGGCGGAGAGATTCTTTTGAGTTGGTTCAATCTCTCACTCACATTCATTGGATCTTCACCAAGTTATGACATAAGGAATCTGGAATTCATGTAATCATTTTTATTATTTATGTCCCTGTCTTGCTTTCAGAGAAGAAAGAATGTTGGAAAAGTATTCAAGACATTCTAGATTCTCACCATCCTGAGAATCTAATCCTTATTGGGGATATGAATAGCACTCTCAACGCTAAGGAAAAAAAAGGAGTCTCTATTGTCAGGGACCCCCTGCGAGAATTATGAGGGATTGGGACCTCGAAGATATCAAGCCAGCACGCAGTCTATTCACCTAGACCAATAGAAGAATCAGCTCGGGGAATATTGCGGCTAGATTGGATAGGTTTTTGGTTCATCAACCACTCCTGATTATTGAGTTCATAGTAGATTCCTCCATCCTTCCCTTCAGCATGTCAGATCACAATCCGATTCTACTGGACTTGTCCGAGGATAAAAACCTTGGCCCCATCCCTTTTTGATTTAGCCTATATTGGATCAATCAAGATGGTTTTCAGGAGCTTGTTCAAGAGATCTGGAAGTCTCCGGTTTCAGGCTCCCCGTTCTATGTCTGGGAAGAAAAACTCAGGAGGCTCAAGAGAGCTCTTAAATCCTGGGCTAAAAAACTGAAATCCCTTGCTGTGCAGAGGATTGAAGCTCAAAAAAATCTAGAAATTCATCATAGATGGTAGGAGGATCAAACTCTGGATATTGCTAGCCTAGAAAAGGAGACTGTGCTGCAACGAAACTTACATGCATCCTGGAGGATTGAGGAAGAGTACTGGAGGCAGAAGGTGAGATGATTATGGTTAAAGGTTGGGGATAAAAACACGAACTTCTTTCATAAACAATTGGGAGGATGTAAGAACTACAAAGTGTTAAAGAGATTCAGAGTCAAGGGAAAATGATTCAAGACTTTGAGGAAATCAAGAAGGTGGCGCATAACCATTTTCAAAACATCTACATTGTGGAGACCCCTCCTAGAACTCTTCCCAATTATCCTGTCCTCAACTTAGTCCCAAAGCTGATTGACCACTCTATTAGCATAAGCCTCATGGCCCCCATCTCGAAAAAGGAATTAAAAAGGGCCCGTGCAGGTATGGAGTCCAATAAATCCCCAGGCCCTTATGGCTTCACAACTAGATTCCTAAAGACATGATGGAAAACCATCAAGCACGACCTTCAAAAAATAGTTATAAAATCCCAAGTCTGTAACAAAATTGGTGGCAGTACCAATTCAACCTTCCTCGCATTGATTCCCAAAGAAAAAGGGGCCACTTCCTTTGACAGATTCAGACCTATTTCACTTTGCAACATTGGGTATAAAATCATTACCAAAGTAATTGCCAATAGGATCAAAGAGGTTCTCCCTTCTATAATCCCTAATAACCAAGGAGGATTTATTAAGGGAAGGCATATTGCCGACAACATCATTCTGGTCCAAGAAGCAATTCACTCTAGTCTTCATCACCAGGAAAAATGTATGATTATTAAACTGTATTTTGCTAATGCATTTGACAGAGTTAGATATGAGTTTCTCTTTCAAGTTATGCATAGGTTCGTTTTTGGCCCAGGATTCATTAGATGGATCCAAGCCTGTATCAGCGGTCCATGGATCACCCCCCTGGTCAATGGACATGCAACTGGTTTTTTCCAAGCCTCTCATGGGCTTCGCCAGGGTTTCTCTCTCTCTCCTCTTCTCTATGCCATTCAAGCTTCTGTGCTCAGTTTTCAGGTAGACCAAATTCAACTTCACCATAACCTCATTGGTCTCCGCATTTCCAAGGGGTTAAGGATATCAATAATGCCCAATTTCTTTATGACACCAGTCTTTTGGGAGGTGCCATTGTTCAGTTAGCAAGACTTTTCAAATCAGAATTGGAGCTCTATCAAGACGCTTCGGGGTGTCAGATCAACTACAGGAAAATTCAAATTTTAGGGTGGAACTGCAATCCTAGAGAGATGGTAGACATTAGAAGAATCTTGGGTATCGAAGGGAAGACCCAATGTGATGTGTTCAAATATCTTGGAGTGCCCATCTTCAAGACCACCATGAAGTCATCCAACTGGCTGCCAATTGTGGAAAAAATAAAAAGTAGGATTAACACTTGGGGCTCGACTTGGTTAAATCCTACTAGAAAAGTGATCTTAATAAAAGATGTTCTCTCTAGTATACCTATCTATCAGTGCTCCATTCTTCGGGCCCCAAAGGGGATTATTGCCCTCATTGAAGCTTTGCTTAGAAAGTTCCCCTGGAAATGAGGGAAGCCGAATGTGAAGAAGCTCCCGCCGGTAAGTTGGGAAAAGGTGTCAAAACCAGTGATGCAAGGAGGCCTTCAAATCAGGAATTTGGCTCTAGGAGCCAAAATTCTATGGAATATCATCTCAGGCAAGGTGACCTAGTGTAAGGCTTCCCTTTGGAAAATATATTTCTCTGGGAATCGTCTGAGATGTCTAGACAGTCCCTCTCGGGTAAGAAAAGGTTCAACTATCTTCTCTATTTTGTCGAAAGCACTCAACTTCTTCTCTCCTAATCTTACCTAGATACCTGGGAATGGGAAGCACACTAATATTTGGAAAGACTCGATAATGGGAGACCCTCCTCTGGAACAGTTGCCAGGCATTGAAAAACATTTAGAGTATATGCACAACCATAACTTGCTCACGCTCTGGGATATTTCTGAATGGAACTCAGATTTATCTAGTTCCTGGAAGGGATGGAGTATCCAATGCCCAACCCGCCTAGATAATGAAAATAATATGTTGATTACTAATCTCCATGGAAAGTCTCTGGTTACTAGGACTACAAAGGATGCTAGAGGGTGGGGGAAGAAAACGGGGATCTACACCACTTCAACGGGCTATAATTTCATATCAAATCCCCATCCTACTGAAAACTCAGATATCTGGAAAAGTGTCTGGGCGGTTAAAAGCCTTCCCAAAATTGATTTCTTTATCTGGACTTTGGCCCATGGGGAAATTTTGACCGGAGATGGTCTGAAAAAAAGGGGTGGGAAGGCCCTACGAGATGCCCGCTTTGTTTGAACAATGAAGAAAAGATCGAGCACTTATTGTTCTTGTGCTCATTTGCTAAAGAGGTCTAGAAAGCAGCTCTTTTGGGTAATGCTAAACTTCCATTGGACAACATTCATTCACTTTTTATCAACTGGTGTTCCCACTCCCCTTTCACCAATATTAAAAACCCGGTAACCAAATCCTACTCGATGACTCTCGCAAGGCTTATTCTGTGGAAGCTATGGCTTTAAAGGAATTCTCGTATCTTCAGAGGGAAAGCTGCACTGGCCAGTCAGGTTGCTACAAAATTAGAAGGATTGTTGGGAGACTGTCTCTCTCACCTCTGGTGCGATTCATCTGTATGCCCTCTCTCCCCCCGGAAGAAGCATGGTTGCATAATCTATCTTCTGATTTAGCTAGGAAAAATGCAAAGGTCAAGAGGGAAATGCGCTCGTGGGAAATAAGGATAGAAGGACTGAAGTTCGAAAGATGGTTGACCCAACTTCATAAAGAGGTACTATTCATTGATGGGGCCTCTAAAGGAAATCCTGGGGAAGCGGGGGGGGGGGGTATTCATCACCTCGGATGGAAAGAAGGAATTCAATTTTTCTTGGGGGATTGGAAGGGAAACAAATAATATAGAGGAAGAACTGGCCCTATGCCAGGGACTTCAGCTAGCCAGAAGTCGAGGAATCAATGAAATTATCGTGTTGGGAGACTCATGAGTAATAATTCAAGCCCTTGCTGAAAACACTCTCCCGTCCTAGATGAAACTCCACCAACTGAGTAGGAAAATTCAAGCTTTGGTCACTTCTTTTCGCAAAATAGAGTTTTTCCACATTCTAAGGAAGCTCAATAGTAAAGTAGACCTAGCTGCAAACATTGGCTCTGCTCTTGGTTACGGAATTTTAATGTGGAATGGGGTCAACTCTTTCTTCCAAATTCCATAGGACCTTGGCCTTGTCCAAGGGGTTTAAGGTTCTAACACTCATCCCCATGGAAAATGTCAACGCAGGTTCATGTGACGCATGCTCAAGTTGGTTGTAAATGGGTTTATAAAACTAAGTTCATTGCAGAAGGATAGATTGAAAAGTATAAAACTAGGTTAGTTGCAAAAGGTTTTAATCAACTTGAAGGTATAGATTATAATGAAACTTTTGCTCCTGTTGCTAAAATGAATACAATAAGAACCATTTTATCTATTGCTTCATCTTATAAATGGGAAATACACCAAATTGATGTTAAAAGTGCTTTTTTAAATGGTGATCTTAATGAAGAAATTTATATGCAACAACCTCCTGGTTTTATTAATGCTGAACCATCAAATTTACTATGTAAATTACACAAGTCTTTATATGGTCTCCAACAAGCACCTAGGGCTTGGTATGATAAAATTGATGCATATTTTTTGAAGAATGGTTTTAAGCATTGTATATCTGATCCAAATTTGTATGTTCAGAACTTTGGTACTGATATTCTCGTTGTTTTGTATGTATATGATCTAATCATCACAAGCAACCAGCTTACATTTATTCAAAATCTAAAAAGTGATCTTCAAAAGCAGTTTGAAATGACTGACCTTGGTTTATTGCATTATTTCTTGGGTCTTCAAATCTGGCATATGGCAGATGGTATGTTTCTCTCTCAGCCAAAGTATGCTACAGACCTGTTGGTTCGTTTCCATATGATTGATTGTAAATCTGCTCCTACGACATTTCAGCCTGGTGTAAAGTTAACTGTTGAGTGTACCACACCACTTGTTGATGTTACTCTTTATCGGCAGCTTGTAGGCATTTTGATATATTTAACTCACAGTCGACCAGATCTCTCTTTTGATGTCAGTTTGGTTTCTCAGTTCATGCAACAACCTCATGAAAGTCATTGGTAGGCATCCAAGAGGATTCTGAGATATTTAGAGGGGACATTACACTATGGTGTTTTTTATTCGAGCAGTACTACAGTTTCACTCTCTGGTTACACAGATTTTGATTGGGCAAGTTACAGTTCTGATCGATGGTCCACTGCAGGTTATGTATTTCAACTTGGTTCAGGTTCGATTTCTTGGTCGAGCAAGAAGGTGAAGACTCTTTATTTATCTTCATGTGAAGCAGAATATAGAGCAGCCAAAGAAGCAGCTAAAGAAGCAGTTTGGTTACGGCATGTTCTTACAGAGCTTAGTCTGGCTCCGAAATCATCCACTGTGTTGAAATGTGACAATCAGGGTGCAATCTAGCTTGCTTATAATCCGGTATATCACTCGAAGACAAAGCATCTCGCCTTGACTCTCATTACATTCGCGGACCTGTGGCAGATGGTATTCTTTCTCTTCAGTATTGTCCTACCGAGCAACAGGTAGTAGATATCTTCACCAAATCCTTCACCGAGGTGAAGTTTGTGCATCTTCTGTCCTTGCTTGGAATGTGGGAAGTTGTCATCAAGGGGGAGCAGTAATGACTCCTTCCTTCCTTAGTGTTAGTATGGGCCCTTCTTCCAACCATTATTAAGAGGGAGTGTTGGAATATATTATATTCCTTGGAAGTTAATAATGTCTTTGTATTGTGTCGGAAGTTGTCTACAATCTTATGTAAAAGAGTAATACATTTAACCCATAGTTATATGGTGTTTTATTTACTTGTGTAGAGTATTTGTCCATGGTATTGTATTAAGAGATGTTATTTTGGAGAATTATATTATCCCACATGCAATATGTGAGAGTAATTCCTCCTCATCTCTCAGTATATAATAGGGTCAAGTGAGTCTCTACACATTATGTATTCTTGATGTAGTAGTGGTACTATTGTGACACTGTTGTACATCATCTATATTCTTTGGGGTATTTGCGATTTGCTTTCTTGTAAGATTGGAGAAGACATTCTGGAGATAATAGAAGACTACCTTCCCGTGGATGTAACCCATTAGGGTGAACCACGTATATCGGTGTTCTCTTGTCCTTTTCTTTTCCTATTCTTATCTTTTATGATATGTTGTTGGTTGCTTAGATAGGTTAACTAGTTTAGCTTGACTCTCCTATCCTAACACTGCAAACATGGACCTAGATGAGACTGCTTCCAGTGTCATTATGCATGACAACTGTCATTTTCCAACCTATTCTGCCATTCAAAGGAGGAATTTAATTCTAGGTGGATGGAATGAAAATATGTCGAGGGCCAAATTCTAGTCATGCATATGAATCAGGGTCTTCTTTGAAGTATGGACAAAACAATCATTTTTCTCGACCATCTAGGCCTTTAGCTCCTCCATGGGATTTTAGTTTGTTTATTTGGGTTTTTTTTTTAATACCAACATTATCAGCTCCAAGAAAAAAAAGATGTATCTCTCTACAATTATCCAAACATATACATGGATGCTAGTTATAAAATCTCGAGGAAAGATAACCTAGGTTATATTTCCTTTGATCGCATTCACATCTAACCTGTGATAGAAAATTATTTTCACTATAATCATGCTAGATCATTGTTATTGTGTTTTCCATATGGATTTTTTATACCAAGTTAAAAAAAAATTGATTGCTTTGTACATGATACTCAATTGCAATTACATTGAATCAATCAAGACAACTTCATTCCAAGAGAAGGTTTATCTATTAAGGAGCTTTTAAATTATGGTGTTGTTGGGTATAGATACCTCTTTTATTGCAATAAAACCCCTTTATTTTGAGATGTGTCGTAATTTTCATAAAAATAAGTAAACGGAAGGGTGTTTAACCGTCATCAGGTTGACTAGGTCAAGCGATCCTGAAATATAAATAGAAGCTTAGGTTCATATTTAGCTCTCATTTTTGTACCTCATTGTGTCATGATCTTGTGAGGAGCTTAATATACAAGGTGATATTAGTGTTCAATGGTTTGCAATAGTGTAACAGTGGGATCCTTTTAAGAGTCAGGTACTCAAATGTTCAATTGAGTATTGTCCCAGTCATAGGGTTCCCACTTTACACTGCATCTTTCATGTGATGTTTCTTTATCTCATTGCTTTTAACTGAAACACATCAAATGATTGATAGTACTTCTATTAGTTGACACTTCAATGCGTTGGAATGTGATGTTTTACATTTGTTACTTTTGATGATTGTCATTGGTTTATGTTATTCTGTGTTATCTCTAGCATTATAGAGCAGAACATTATTGTTTATTTAGACCATACTTAGTGTTTTTTTTACATGTAAGGAAGCACCCCAGCCTCCAGCTTGTAAGCAAAGGTAAGATATCTTGATCTTCAGCAATTGATCTAAAGTAGACATAGTTGATGTTTAAGAGGAGGAAATGTGAGCATAGTTGAAAAGGCTTATTCACTCATTCGGAAAAAATACCGAGGAACTATCAAACACAAAAAGTGAATTGGGATCCCTGTGCTTAATTCCTATGGAAAGTGGTCTAATCCTTATTCTACATTGAGGCTATCAACTCAACTCCATCAGGATTGATTATTTTGGGGTTCCAAATACTTATTTCTGTCTTTGTACAAGTGGGATGGTTTTTATTTATCAGGATGCTCATGTTGTTGATGGCCTACTTCCTAAGATTTGATATGATGGTGGAATGGTTTTTTAGCATGGAAAATGGTACGAAGTGATTGGACATGCTATACTTGAAGCACATCACTTTTTCTACATTGTTGGATGGTCCATATATCACAAAGTAAATCTTTTGAGGTAACCCACAAGGCCATTGCCATAAGGAGGATACCTAAACTTTGGGGAACTTTTAAAATTTAAATCTCAGGAAGGTGTTTGTGTGCTTCTATTAGTTTGGGATCACAAAACTTCACACCACAATATAAAACTGATAGCATTGAGTTCAAAATGGAAGTTTCCAATCCTAGCCTTGTAAAATCCATACACAACATAAAAGTTAGTATTGTGGGGATGTGAAATTATGATATGAACTATCAACATATATCTCAAATACATGCTTTGAAAGGTTTTAAATGTCAACATAACTATCTTAAGGAATATACAAAAATATAAATTGCAATGTTTAAATAGTGATTTGCTTCCACCTTAAACTTTTTAGAGTAGATAAGTTTGTATTTGGCTAAAATGAGCTGCAGAGTATGGCATACGCCCCTTTAAGTTGCAAAACTTTTTTCTAGAACTCAATTTGTCAATACAACTAGATGAGTAGTGCATAAAATTACCATTCAATATGCCTATCACATGTTGTCTTCATGTTGAATTTAAGAAACATAGATGGGGTATTATTTTCCTATTCAACGAAGGGCTTCATCCTCAATTGTAAAACATTTAGAATCATCCTAGGCACAAAATCTATTAATGCTTTGGGATAAACTTGTTCATGAAAGAAATGAGTTTTGCAATTATTATAGCTGACATTGCACGAACACAAGGTTATCCTAAAATACTATATAGTTGAAATTTTAGGGTTTACCCTAGAAGTATTAATCATCTTAAGGGATTTTGGGGGAATTTTTATGTTTGAGATTTAAAGGGATTGAAATTTTTGTTATCGAAATACATTGAGAGAGATATGGGATTGATGATTTTTCAATCCTAAAATTTATGAGTTGAATGGGGGGAGATAAACTTTGATTTTAATTTGAGTGAAGAGACCTAATTCTTATCTCTCCCTTTTCCAATGCTTTGTTTTAATAAGATGGCATGGTCGGATAGAATTTATGCATGCTCATTTTTCACTGTCTTCCTATCATTGTCACAAGTGTTTGCATAGAAAGACCTATGTTCTCATTGGATTCATATTCTATGTATTTTTCTTGATTGATTATTTTATTTTATTTCCATGAAGGTCACGACTATGAATATATCAAAGCATCTACGATTTTGAAGCTTAAAGGGAATTGAAGATATGGAAAGGACGATCCTATAATGGAGCTATTTTACTATGTTGTTTTTGGAGTACTGACGACCATCGTATGATTTTCTGAACTCAATAAGGATCAAATTTTGACTTCTTCAGTGTTTAGTTCATTCAATAACAATTATCTTGTGTTTACAATCTCAAGATGGATAGAGATTGGTTACAAGGACCCTAAGTTTAATTCATTTACAACTAGTATCATTTCAACAAGGGATATATTGGAAGACTCTTCATTGCATGCTTTGGATCATCTATGTTGTTTGGCATGACTGCGACTTAAGTCATTAGATGATAAACATGGTCACAAGAGGGCTTGCACAATGTATATATTGAGTTGTATTACCAAGAATTCTCCAGAATACAAGGTATTGATGATTGATTGTATCCTTGGAGGGATTCCCACATCTATTATATTGCATCTTTTGAATCATGACTTCTTGTTGATCATTTGAAGAGGGTTTTGATGCACAGTGGTTATTGTTGACATTTTCAAAGGAAAAACTCTTCGACAATAGTATTTTAGCCATTTGTCTAGGTTTTTTTATAATACCCTTATTGACGCTCTAGTATTTTGCAATGTTCTTTTTGAAATTTTATTAAATGACCATTTTTTTCACTTTTTTCCCAATTTTGACCTTAACTAGTTTTGATGTCTAAACCTCCAAATTGGCCCAAATGCTCAAATATTTTCTTAGAAGGTACATGAATGATATTAGAACTGAAATATTATGTTCATGGATGTTTTATGACCCCCCAATTACTTCTTCAAACTTGTTTAATGTTCTGTTCAAAGTAGGAGTCTTTACTAGCAAATTAGGGCTCCATTCCCCCTTGGGTAATTGCCGGAAATGGATTCTCAAATGGTCCCAAAGTCACTCAAATTTCAGAACAGATGCAGGGGATGTGTAAGGGATATTTTTAAATTCTCATATGCATCATGGTTCAGTTTATTCAGTTTGTTATGACTCTTTCCAAAACAGTTCCCAAATCATAATTTTGACCCTTGGGGAAAATACACCAAATCTTCTCCCAATGCAATAAACATGAATAAAATTGATTCCAATTCTTAATTACTGAGCATGAGACTTGAAATACACACTAATTACAGTCCATTCATCATACATTTATTAGAGCGACATTCCTCCATTCGAAATAATAAGCATTACCATGGCATATATGAAAATAGAGTGGAAATGGTCATTGTTTGCTCATTAAAATTCATTTTGACATACAAATATTGAGTATTTAGACTTGAAATTTTTTGAGAGTGAATAAAAGAGAATATTTAATGATTAAAATCATAAATATATCAGGAATAGATCTCCCAAAGAGTACATGAGCTCACCCAAGGCGCAATCCCTCCATGAGCATGAATATGGCATGAAAACTGTAAATAGTTGAGAGGAAGTGCTGCAATAGAAGAATAATCAAGGTTTCCTATAGCTTAAAACTGAAAATAAGATTTCATTAAAGCTCCATGAAATACTTGAGTGGCCTCTCCAAACACCAACTTGGATGGGAATCTTTCACCCTCGAAATTGGTCAAGGCAAGAAAACTAGTCATCCACTAGCTCTCACAATTCACAAATAACAATTTCTCAAATGATCAAAATCCATTCTCTTGGTTGCTTCCTATATTTTTTAAAAATACTTAGACTTCTAACGTTCCCAATCCATCCAAAAAATCAATCCAATTCTAATTTGGGTGTGTGCTCATGATTTTCCATGTGTCCTCCCTTTCCTAGCCTTCCACCTCCCCAAATTTGAGTTGGAGCCCATTGAGCTTCCCCAACTCCATGTGAGCTCTCTTGGATGCTCTATTTTGACCTAACATGTCAAATATGACTGATTTCATCCTTCATATCTGATTTGTGTCATAGGTGTCATATCATCTTCATCATTGTTGTCACAGAGCTAGGGAATCTAGTCCAAGTGGCCCACTAGCTCCAAAATGACTCTTCCTCCCCCATGTAAGTTACATTTCCTCCAAAATTCGACCTATGATGCATATGGCCAATTGTATTAGCCGTATAAGTCATACAAGAACCTTTAGGCTTCCCATGGATTTGAAATTGCAAGAGGAGGATGCCATGTGGCACCAAATTTCTAGCTTGTGTGGGCCTCATAGCCTCCATGTGTCTCCATGCTCCATTGCCACTTCAATTTTCTCTTGTATTTATTTAATAAGATCCATTATTAAATATTATTTCATTCTAATGTATGAACATCATTCATTATATCCCTTATTAAAATTACAAATGTATCCATCCAACATAGGGAACTAGTAGGATTAATGGAATTGTCCTGCTATGCAATTACTAAAAATGGGGACATTACAGTCCTCCCCACCCAAGATTGCTTGTCCTCAAGAAATCTTGGCCAATTGTATTAGCCTTATAAGTCATACAAGAACCTTTAGGCTCCCCATGGATTTTAAATTGCAAGAGGAGGATGCCATGTGGCACCAAATTTCTAGCTTGTGTGGGCCTCATAGTCTCCATGTGTCTCCATGCTCCATTGCCACTTCAATTTTCTCTTGTATTTATTTAATAAGATACATTATTAAATATTATTTCATTCTAATGTATGAACATCATTCATTATCTCCCTTATTAAAATTACAAATGTATCCATCCAACATTTGACCACATCTTATCAGAAAGGCATGCCCAACACTCACATCTGACTGCATCTTGTCAGAAACGCCTAGCACTCACATCTGAACTCATCTTGTCAAAAAGGCTTAGCACTTATATCCGATCATGTGCAAGCACATCGCATTGAAAAGGCTCTGCACTTACATTCGACCCCATCTTATCAGAAAGGAACTGCACTTACATCTGACCTCATCTTGTCAGAAAGGCACAGCACTCACATCTAACCATGTGTAAACACATTGCGCCAGAATGGCTCAGCACTTATATCTGACCTCATCTTGTCAGAAAGGATATGCACTTACATTCGACCATGTGTAAACACATCACATCGAAATGGCGTGCACTCAGATCTGATCATGTAGGAACTAATCCTATCACCACATCAGAATGGCCCCCAGTCCCAGACTGAGCTACCTGGTAACTGACCAACTGCCTCCATTCCCAGAATGGCAGTTGCCCTTACATCTGTCCTACTCGATAGAATGGCCAACACTCACATCTGACATGGGAGGAACTTAATCCTTTAGCCATGACAGAATGGTTCAGCCCTTACATTTGATCAAGTGGGAACACATCCCTCTATCATATCAGAATGGCTTCTCAGTCCTAGACTGAGTTTTCCTGGTAACTGACCAGGTGCCTCCATTCCTAGAATGGCAGTTGCCTTTACATCTGTCCTACTTGACAGAATGGCCAGCACTCATATTTGACATGGAAGGAACCTAAATCCTCTGACCATGATAGAATGGCTTAGCCCTTACATCTGACCATGGAAAGAACCAATCCTCTCACCATGTCTAAATGGCTATGGGTCTCATCACTTTCCCTTGGAGGAAACCTCGATCTGGAGAACACCAAGCTTCTCCCTGAATTACTCGAACTTCAGCCTAGCCAATGGCTTCATCAATACATCAGCTATCTATTCCTCCGTCGCAACATACTGGAGCTTCACTGCTCCCCTCTACACCATATCCCTGATATAGTGATACTTGATCTTGATATGCTTCGACTTGTCATGGAACACTGGATTCTCTGACAACTTCACGCAACTCTGGTTGTCACAATGTATACAAGTAGCATCCAACTGGAGATCAAATAAATCAGACAATAGCTTCCTCGGCCATACTGCCTCACAACTAGTTGAACAAGCTGCGACATACTTTGCTTCAGCTATACTCAGTGCCACACGGGATTGCTTCTTGCTAAACCAAGAGATCACACCTGATCCCATACTTAAGCAACATCCTGAAGTACTCTTCCTATCAATGGCACTGCTTTCCCAATCTGAATCAACATAACCCTCTAGGTTAATTTTCTTATTCACATCGTACTTGAGCCCATAATCAACTTTACCCCTCAGGTACCTCAAAATATGCTTTGCAGCAATCAAGTGAACATTTCTCGGATCTGTCAAGAACTGGTTGAAGGTGTTCACGGCAAAGCAAATGTCTGGTCTCGTGTTTGTCAGGTACATCAAGGACCCAATCATTTGACAATACATCGTAGCATCAACCATCTCTAATGAAGCATCACTCAATAGCTTCAGGTTCGATGCCATAGGTGTGGCCATAGCCTTGCAGTTCATCATCCCAAACCTCTTCAGGATCTTTACTGCATACTTCCCTTGTCCAAGGAAGATTCCATCTGCACTCTGCCACACCTCCATACCTATAAAATAATGCATCATACCCAAGTCCTTCATTTTGAATTCAACAGCAAGCTTTCTCTTCGTATCAGCAATCAACCCATCCATACCTGTCACAAATAGATCATCTACATACAGTAGAAGCATCACTGGGTTGCCATCTTCAACCTTGCAGTAAAGGTTGGAATCTGCTTTACTTTTGGTAAAGCCCAAACTGGATAGAAAGCTGTCAATTTTTCCGTACCAAGTCCTGGGTGCTTGTTTCAAACCGTACAAGGATTTCTTTAATCTGCATACATGAGACTCTCTGTCATGTGTCTCAAAACCGAGTGGTTGTTCTACATACACTTCCTCTTCCACTGCACCATTCAAGAAGGCAATCTTGACATCCATCTGGTGTATCTTCCATTTCATTACTGCAGCCAGAGCAAGTACTGATCTGATGGAAGTGTATCTGGCTATAGGTGCAAAGGTTTCTTCATAGTCTATTCCTTCTTTCTGAGAGAAACCCTGAGCCACAAATCTTGCCTTATATTTTTCAATGCTACCGTCTGCTTCATGCTTGATCTTGTAGATCCATTTGGAAGTTACAACTGAATTCCCTTCTGGCCTTAGGACAACATCCCAAACATCATTCTTCATGATCGATTGGTACTCTTCGATCATAGCATCCTTCCATTCTTTCCGTTCTACTGCTTCTTCATAACTGGAAGGTTCTTTATCAATGAAATCACATAGTAAAGCTACATACCCGGAGCAGGATCTGGTCCTCTTTCTTTCTCTGTGATTCTCTTCTGGAGCCCCATACCTTTCCGCACCTTGGATAATTTCACATACCCAAGTAGGTTTCCTCTTATGAGGATTCTTCTCCAGAGGTAGATCTATAGGTCTTTGTGGTTCTTCATATTCTCGATCTTCTTCTTGAGTTTCTTCATTCATGGTTGTATCATGAATTCTGGGTGCTTCTGCTTCATCAGGTTCTTCAGCAGGTCTCTTTCTGGATTTGTTGTATGCCGTGTCTTCATCAAATGTCACATCCCTACTGATGTCAATCTTCTTGTATCCTGGGAAATAGATTTTGCAAGCCTTCGAGCTTTCAGATTATCCCACAAATATACCCTTCTTTCCTGAAGGATCTGATTTTGTTCTCTTCTCTTTTGGAATGTGTATGTACACAGGACAACCGAATATTCTGAGATGGCTGACTTTTGGTTTCTTGCCGGAGAAGACTTCTTCAGGAATCTTGTTCTCTAGTACTCTATGTGGAGTATGGTTCTGTACATACACCACTGTTCTGGTAGCTTCATCCCAAAGATGCATAGGAAGATCTTGATCATGAAGCATAGCTCTTACATCTTCCATGATAGTTTTGTTCTTCCATTCCACAATCCCATTCTGTTGTGGATTATAAGGAGTGGACAACTCCCTCTTAATCCCTGATTCTTTACATAGCTCTTTGAATTCATTCGAAGTGAATTCTCTACCATTATCTGATTGAAAGGTCTTGATATTCTTTTCAGTGTGATTCTCGATCAAGGCTTTGAATTCCTTGAACTTGTTGAATACTTCGTCTTTGTTCTTCATGAAGTAAACCCATGTCTTCCTAGAAAAATCATTAATAAAAGAAACATAATATGCATACCCGCTTAGTGATCTTGATGACATAGGACCGTATACATCGGAGTGGATGATTTTCAAGATTCCTTTGCTTTGCTTTTGCTACTTGGAAATGTCTTCTTTGTGTTCTTCCCTTTCGCTCATCCTTTGTAGACACCGTCATGTTTTGCTTGTATTTCTGGAAGACCTTCAACAAATTTGCTTGCAAGAGGTAGTGCTCTGTAATGCACATGTGCAAGCCTTCTATGCCAAAGTTCACTTGGCTCTATTGTGTTACGGACCAAGGCTTGTTCTAGATGGCCCTTCAATTTTTACAAACCTCCTTCTTGTTCTCCAATCACCACCGCATCATCGATAGTCTTTCCTCTTGGTCACATGATGACTTGACCATCTATGAATGCAACCCTCATTCCTTTTGCATCCAATGCTGATATGGAGAGAAGTTTCTTCTTGAGTCCTGGCACAAATAATACTTCCTTCATTGTTGTATACTTTTCAGAGTCCAGCTTATAGAAAGATTGCCACTACCCTTTATTGGATATTGGTAGTCATCTCCTAGCTTCACCTTGTGAGGTGATTCATGTTCTGAAAGTTTCACAAAAGATTCCTTGAATCCAGTCATATGTTTAGAGGCCCCACTATCAATAATCCAATCATAACTTCCATGAATAATGTTTCCCGTGAGAGCGGAGATCAAAACATATTCATCCTCGCTTGAAGAATCTTCACTTTCATATCTAGTTCTCTTCGATGAAGGTTCATCATCCTCTATAGCATGAACATGATGTCTTGTCTTGCTTCCCTTCTTCTTGTGAGAGATACTTTTTTTCTTAGGACAATCTCTAGCAAAGTGTCCTTTTTCATCACATGTATAGCAAATGAATTTAGTCCTATCTCTAGGATTTCTAGAGTTATTCCTGTGATGAGAGTACTTACTTCTGTGATGGCTAGATCTGGGTTTCTTGGATTGTACTGTGAGAGCTTGATCTTCACTTCCCATCTTCTCTTCTCGAGCTACTATCCGAGCTTCTTCTTGAGAGCATTCTTCCCACAGTCTGCTGAACTTGACTAACTTCTCTCTAGCATAGATCCCTTGAATGAAAGAGTCCCATGTCCTAGGGAGACCATTCAAGGTGGTCCTCACAATTTCTGCATTCTCCACTTCTTCATCTACTGCTTCTAATTGTTCCTTGATCTGAGAAACCCTTGTGAAGTAAGACTGGATGGTCTCTGCATTCTGAATCTTCACATTCTTCAGTTGATTCCTTAGAGTAATCTTCCGGTTTATGTTCTTCCCTTCAAACAATTTGGTTAGGGAATCAAACATAGCTTTAGGTGTTTTGAGGGAGGACACCTGTGGGATAAGGTGATCCTTGATAGAATCAACAATGATCCTCTTTGCCATAACCAAATTCTTCTTATGCAAGGCCTTAACCTCATCTCCCTCTGGAACTGGAACCTCCTCATGGATGTAGGAGTCCAACTCATTTTCTTCCAGGACCAGGGAGATCCTAAACTTCCAGGCTCGAAAGTTATCAGCTCCCTCAAGCTTTTCATCAAGCTTGGTATGATGAGACATCTTAACTAAGAACCTCAAATGGAAATACAAAAGATTTAGATCTTACCAGGTCAAGATGTCGAATCTGGATTTGGAGCTGAAATCCTGCAATGCTGGATTAGGAGCAAATTAGGGTTTTGCTTTTCCGGAGTTCTGTCCACCCAAATGCCTTGAAATTTATCCCTAAATTCGATTTTGGGGAGGAGATCAATCCAGGCCTGGGCTCACTGAAAAATTCCTCTTCTATGAAAAGCCCTAATTTTCGGCAGCAATGTTGGGTCCAAAACTGAAAAACCTTAGAATTGGATTCTGCTTTGACAGAAAGATGCACCCCAAGGAGGAGAGTTATTCCACCTTACTTTTGCTGAAAATCTATGGAGGAAGATCCACAAACTAGGAATCCCTAGTTCCCGTAGTTGCACAGTGTCTTCTTCTCAGGTTAGCTCTGATACCATGTTATTTTTTCAACATTAAGCTAACATTATTAGGATCTTTAACTGAGAGAATAACAAGCACAACAATCAAACACAAGAGACAATGAACACAATGTTTTTCCTTGGGGAAACCATAAATGGAAAAAAACCTGTAACTTCCTCATAGATAGAATCAACACCAAAATAGAAAATCCCAATACAGTAAGTGATCTCCCGACAGTAGTAACCTTCTTCTTATCTATCCCCAGTGTCTTCTCCTTCCTCAACTATGCGCTACACTTGAGTGTGTATGAGTTGTGTGCTAAATAGAGACTCCAGTTATCTATTTATACTAATCCTGGCATGACTAAAATCCTACTAGGGCTGACCTGTACTAGCAGATTCTAATAACCCTAGTGCCCCGGAACTGCGGGGACTTTAACCCTTAGACAATCGGAGGGTTACGCACTATGACTTGACATGACTTGTTTACATTATTGATCCTCCCAATTGAAACATCAGGGCATGACAACATGACTCAATTACATAATAGATACATCTCAGAATAAACATCGGGTTACAATACATAAGATGCATAGATGAATACATTCCGAAGTTACAAATACATCAACATAGCCTTCCACCTTCCCCAAATTTGAGTTGGAGCCCATTGAGCTTCCCCATCTCCATGAGATCTCTCTTGGATGCTCTATTTCGACTTGAAATGCTAGATATGTCAGATTTCAACCTTCATATATGATTTGTGTCATATGTGTCATATCATCTTCATCATTGTTGCCATAGAGCTAGGGAATCTAGTCAAAGTTTTCCACTAGATCCAAAATGACTCTTCCTCTCCCATGTAAGTTACATTTCCTCCCAAATTTGACCTATGATGCATATGGCCAAGTGTATTAGCCTTCTAACTCATCCAATAAGCTTTAGGCTTCCCATGGGTTTGAGATTGCAAGAGGAGGATGCCATGTGGCACCAAATTTCTAGCTTGTGTGGGCCTCATAGTCTTCATGTGTCTCCATGCTCCATTGCCACTTCAATTTTCTCTTGTATTTATTTAATAAGCTCCATTATTAAATATTTATTCCATTCTAATGTATGAACATCATTTATTAGCTCCCTTATTAAAATTCCAAATGTATCCATCCAACCTAGGGAACTAGTAGGATTGATGGAATTGTCCTGCTATGCAATTATTAAAAATGGTGACCTTACAGATTTGGTCCAGTTTCTCCATTTGATGTTGCAACATGCTTCTTATCTATAGCTGGTGAATATGCTCTCTACCTGGACAAGGAAATATGGAAAATACCTATGGAGATCCTTCAAAAAGTAAGGATTTACTAAATTTGTTCAAGGGTGTTTCCACAACTATTGCTTCAACTGAAAAGATTGCATTTTTGGGAGATATACAGTACTTTGAAGTTTTAGTGGACACCTGATTTGAGCCCAAATGAACAAGATATTCCTCATGGGTTCATATTTGCAATAATTATGTTTCCTTCAATGCTGGGAAATTCCCTTGCTTTTAGACTCTTGCTCATCCAACAGTCAAGGTGGATGTCTACATGTAGATTGTATTACTTGTCTCTGATGCATCCTTACTTCTTCCTGTCACAACTATTTTCCTTTTAGAGCCCAACTAAAAAAAGGTGGAAGCAATACAACAGGAGGGCATCTCCAGATTCTTGGTTTCTATGTGTTTGAAACCTACGTGGGGATTTTATTTTCGTCAATTATGAAAATGCAATCACAATACATTACTTGTATCTATTGCAAACTTAATCCTTCCTATCATAACTACTTTCCTTTATATCACAACTCATAAAAAGTTGGAAGCAATAAAACATGAGAGAATCTCTATCTTCTTATGTTCGGTGTGTTTGAGGCCTAAATGGGACTTTTTTGGTCCTTAATTATGAAAATGCAATCACAATACATTCCAAAGGAATCT
Source organism: Pseudotsuga menziesii (assembly GCA_001517045.1). Lineage (NCBI taxonomy): Eukaryota > Viridiplantae > Streptophyta > Pinopsida > Pinales > Pinaceae > Pseudotsuga > Pseudotsuga menziesii. The sequence goes on from LPNX011028085.1 coordinate 131,608, forward strand.
AGGAGCACAATTATGAACTTTTTTGTTGTAAACCATATTTTTCTATGTTGTGGTTTACAATGTCATTACCTTTAGGATCATAGTCATGTTTGGCATGTGTGCCATCTTCCTCTTGATGGAATTAGTCTTTAGAGGAAACTCATGGTGGTTGCAAAGAGTTGCAAGATAAAACCTTAAAATACTTGGGTTGTAACTAAGGAGTGGGATACAAAGGTAGAGGTTCTCAATATATTTGAAATGAAGAATATTTGGAGAAGGTAACTTAAAATATTTGTGTGGGATATATAAATATTCTTTAACATTTTCTTTCCAAATATTGTATTGTTTTGTTGGCCCATGACTTGTTTCTGCAAACTCATTTGATCACATGAAGCAATATCTTGTTTTTTTTTTTTTTTTTACAAAAACGGTTAAAATTATTATTAAAGACTGGCAAATGGGCTGCCAGGACCTTTACAAAGCAAATTCAGATTCATTGTACTGGTCTTCCTTTCCAGCTTAGTTCCTTTACTAATTCTGATCTTGATGATCTCCCGAATCTTTGCTTTATGGGATCGCACAAAGAGAGTTGCCTTCATTGACTATTAGCTGAATTTTATTCATAAGAGCACCTCGGTTGGCTTCAGAGTCCGCAAGGCTATTTAGATTCCTTAGCACATGCTGAATCTTATAAGTTCTGAAGTGAGAGAGAAGGAGGAGGAATTTCCTGAAGATTTGGGTAAGATACATATTCGAGGGCTTCTTCTTGGTGTGAACAGCTTTAATTATCAGCCTGGAATCACCGAAAATATTAATCTTTTGGATGTTCAGATTTCTTGCCTGGATTAGGCCCTGCCATAATGCCAGGATTTCAGCTTGGTTGTTGGAAGCTTGTCCTAGGCCCCAAGCATAGGACAAATGGATTTTTCCAGAAGGTTCAAAAATAATACCGCCTCCTCCAGCTTGCCCGAGGTTCCCTTTCGGGGCCCCGTCGAAGAAGAGACACCATTCATTTAGCACTGATCTCCACTTGAGGAAATCCATTTCAGCCAGTCTAATTTCCCAGCTGGCCTTGTGTGGCGAGTTCATGGCTTCATTTCTGTTTTGGGCTGGCTGGAACTCCTTAAACCATTGCTCTTCTTCGTTGGAGAGAGGGGCCGTGTTGTTTTTGGGAGCCTTAATTTTTAATGCTTCAGACAGCATGACCCAGGCTTTGACGGCAATTTGAGCTGGGAATCTACTTTCATCCTTGAAAATTTTGTTATTTCGCTCCAACCAAATTTTCCAATATAAAAACTTGGGGATCCACATCCATGTGATTTTAATTGGTTTTTTATTGCTCAAGCCGTGAGGATAAAGGTGAAGCCAGCTTGCCATCTCCACGACTGAGCTGGGAAGAGTGATATCGAAGGGGCCAAGCATAATTCTCCATACCTCTTGAGAGAAATCGCAGCCTATAAAAAGATGATCAGCGTTTTCTTCAGCAATTTTACACAGTGGGCAGCGAGAAGGCCCAGCCCAGCCTTTCTTCTTAAGATTGTCAGAGGTAAGAATACTGTTATGATATAACTGCCAGGTGAAGAGATCGATTTTTGGAATGGAAGGATATTTCCAAAGAACTTCCCACAGGCCTGGATTGGGTGGAGCCCAAGGACGTTCCAGAATAGCATTATAACCAGCAGAAGCAGTGTATTTACTTGTGCCAGAGCCCCAACCCCGTTTGTCAATCGATCTGGCAGTGGAAGGCGATTTCCCTTGCAGAATGTCCAACAGCAACAGCGCTTCCTCTTTCAGCTCGTCCGGGTAATCTCCAAGCTGCCAGCTTACCCAGGATTCGTTATCATCATTTCCCCATGATGAGATATCCCACAGCGTGCTGCAATTCTTGTCAGTGATCCAGGATCGAATATTCCTCAGCTCATTCAGGCAATTGATGGGCTGATCTCCTAGAATAGAATCATCCCAGATTTTTATGTTTGCTCCATTCCTAGGGATCCAAGTGAGCTTGGCAGTGAAGAAGGGCAGAGATTTTTTGCAAAGCAGGAATATTGGAGAGCTAGTCTACCTTTTAGGAGGCTTTTCTAGGCACCTTTTCCTGTTTCCAGTGAAATATTTTTTCCGGAGGATCTACTTGCTCCAAGTAGTCTTGCCGAAAACCATTTTCCAGAGGATTTTGCCACCCATGGCTAGATTTTCGGTGGCTACATATCTGATTTGAAGGTCCCCCTCTAGCTTTGGCTTTTTTATTTTGTCCCAGCTAACAAGATGCAGTTTCTTTTCGTTATTACGTCCCCCCTCCCAGAGGAAACGCCGGAACAGCTCTTCCATCTTGTTCGTAATGGTTTTAGGAGCTAACAGAACTGAGCACTGGTAAATAGGAAGGTTGGTAAGGACAGAATTAATCAAAATAATTTTTCCTGCCTTGTTGAGCCAGGAGGCTCCCCAAGCCTGGATTTTATTTTTGAGCTTGTCCAACAGGGGCAGCCAGTGAACAACTTTGGGAGAGGCTTTGAAGATAGGGATGCCCATATAGGTGAAGGTGTCCCAATATGAGATGCCTTCCATGTCAAGGATTCGGGAGATGTTCAGCATTTCAAGAGGGGAGTAGTTCCAGCCATATATGTTGCTCTTGTGGAGGTTAATTTCACTACCAGAGCTGTTCATGTAGCAATCCAGTTCTTACTTGAAGTTCCTGGCTGTTCTGGTATTGGCCATTCCCAATAGCAGAGTGTCATCAGCAAACTAGGCGTGGTTTACATCCTTGACCTTGGGAGCTATTCTTATGCCTGAGAGAGCTCTGTCTTGGAGGCTTTTATTCAGCTGGAAACTTAGGATAGAAGCCTGAATGACAAAGAGAACAGGAGAGAGAGGGAAGCCTTGCCTTAAGCCTCTTGAGGCTTGGAAGAACTTGGTAGGCCGGCCATTGATTAGCGGAGCTATCCAAGGAGCTGAAATGCAGGCTTTAACCCACTGAATAAAATTCTGATTAAACCCAAAATTCCTCATGGCAGTAAAGAGGAAGTCATGCTTGACACGATCGAAAGCGCTGGCTAAGTCCAGCTTGACTACCATTCCTTTCTCTTTATTCCTGTAACTTGAATGAATGGCTTCCTGGACTAAGATTATATTGTCCAGAATCTGCCTGCCTCTAACAAACCCTCCTTGGTTTTCCGGAATCAACTTTGGCAGAGTTTTTTTGAGTCTATTGGCCATTATTTTAGTGGTGATTTTGTAACCAATGTTGCAGAGGGAGATTGGCCGGAACCTATTGAAGTTCCTGGCCCCTTTTTCTTTTGGGATGAGAGCCAGGAAAGAAGAATTTGTGCTGCCTCCCGATTTGGAGCAGCTCTGCGTCTTCTTGATCATTCTGTACAAGTCCCTTTTAATGATGTCCCTGCATGAGACATAGAACCGGGCAGTGAATCCATCCGGCCCGGGAGCTTTGTCCGGGTCCATGTTGAAGAGGGATTTTTTGATTTCTCAAATACTCACAGGATAGTTCAGCAGCTGGTTGTCCTCTTCACTTATCAGCTTTGGAATCACTGAGAGGGGGAAGGAGTTCGGATCCACCGGGGCCAGGTCCGGGGCAGAGTACAGATTATGGAAAAAGGAGTGGGCAGCTTCCTTAATGCCGTTGGTGTCCTTTATTATTTGGTCTTGAATCTGAATTTCGTTGATGGAGTTGAAGATTTTCCGAGCTTGGGCCTGCTTGTGAAAAAAAGTGGTATTTTTATCTCCAGCTTTGAGGCAGAGAGTTCTTGATTTGACTCTCCAGTAAGTTTCCTCCTCTCTGTACGCTTTTTGGTACTTCCTTTGGAGATCAGCTTCCTTGTTGAGCAAGGCAGCGGTAATAGCGGACTCTTCCATGGCCAGTTGGTGCCTTTCCAGGGCCTTCTCCATTCTTTTCCTTTCATCTGTAGGCGATCTTAGTCTTCTAGCCCAAGATTTCAGATCAGCCTTGAGCCTTCTTAGTTTGCCTTCCCACACAAAGAAGGGAGATCCATGAATTGGTTCATTCCAGGAATTGTACACTATGTCAAGGAAGCCTTCCTGATCTACCCATAAAGGGCTGAACCGGAAGGGGATGGGGCCTAACTGAGCTTCAACGGAGAGGGTGAGCGAGATTGGTTTATGATCGGAGGTGTAGTGCACATGGATCTTGGAGGAAGCCATGAGGCCAAGGGTGAGGAAGGAGGAGTGAATAAGGAACCGGTCTAGACGGGCCGCAATGTGGCCAGGCCCGAATCTTTTATTGGACCAGGTGAACTTTCCTCTAACAGGGGTAATGTCTACTAGATCCCAATCCAGCATCAAGTCTTCCACCCACTCTTTGGCAGGGTCTCGGACTATTGATCCCCCTTTTTTTTCTGCTAGGGCAAGGGTTACATTTAAGTCTCCAGCAATAACTAGATTCTCAGGGTTATGCTGGTTCAGAAAGATAGCCAACGAGTCCCAGCACTCTTTTTTTTCCACCAAAGAGACAAGAACATACAGGTTAAAGATACTTACAAAGTGACCAGATTCTTTGTGGTGCAGCTTGGTGAAAATCCAATGAGTGGTGCCTTCTTCTTCGACAACATCAAGCTTTGCGGAGTCCCAGAAAGTTGCCAAGCCTCCCGAAGCCCCTCTAGCGCTCACAGCCCTACCTGGGCCTTTTTTCCAAAATGAATTCCTAGCTCGGAGGAGAGCTTCTTCCTCCATTTTCGTCTCCTGGATAAGGAGGACTTCCGGCCTCAATACTCTAACTAAGTCCCTTATAGCTTCTTCTTTTAGAGGGGTGCCTAGTCCTCTGCAGTTCCAGGAGACGTACTGCATTATTTACCTGTTTGAGAGGGATGACCCCCTTTCGGGGTTTTCCCAATCTTCAACCCTGATCTGGTATTCATCATTTCTGGGATAGTGTGCTGTGAGCCTTGAACTACATCCTTGTAGGACTGCTCTTCTCTTCTTTTCTTCTCAGGCTTTCGTCCCCGCTTTGGCCGATTTGGAGAGACTGACGGGCTGCTTACTTAAGTGTTCCCTTCCTCAGAGGAGTCAGCTCCTGTTTCCGAACTCAGGCTGGTGTGTTCCTTTGGCAGACTGGAGGCAGATCGGTGGAGGACAGAAGCGCTTGGGCTTTGAGATCCCTGAGCTTCGCCAGCTTTTGAACCAGGGTTTAGGGCCTCACCAAGGATTTCCTGAGGGATGGGCACCGGATTGCCTTCCTTTGGTGGATCTTGATTCGTTTTCTCCTTATTTTTGTTGTTGCTGAAGGTTTTCCCTTTCTTCGCTTTCTGCCATCCTTCTGCATCTTCTTTTTCAGTAGCCAGCTTGGGGCAATATCTTTGGAAATGGCCGTGTTCTTGGCAATTCCTGCACTTGAAGGGCAAGTGTTCGTAGTCCAATTTTTGGTAGTGAGTCCAGGATCCTACTGTTAGTTTTAATGCCTCAGGTAGACCGGCTTCAAGATCCACTTCAACACAGATTCTGGCGCAGGATTATTGACCTTTGTTATCTGCTTTGTCAATGAATTGGCCGATTCCGTTCCCTATTCTCTTCAGGGTGTCAAAGTCCCAGCAGTGCATTGGGAGATTAGGGAGTCTGACCCACACTGGCACCTCTTTAGGGAGGTCGATCGCGAGATCGAAGTCTGGTGTCCATTTATTCAGGTAAAGGCCCTGCGTGCCCATGAAATAGGGGCCGTTCCCGAAAACTAGATCCCGATCTTCTTCTAAGATGAATTCAAACACAAAAAAACCTCGGCCAACGGGGTAGCAGGTAACGCCTTGTTTCAGATTGGGTTTCCAATTCCGCTGAATCCAATCATCTGTGGTCTTGGCAGACGACCATAGACCCATGAACTGGCCCACTAGGCCTCTCTTATCCAGATCCAAGGTTGTTTTCATCGGTTTTTCTTCAGGGAGAGCTATTTCTGGGATTTCTTCTAGCTTCTTGATGAACTTTGGAATGGTCGGGGGAGAGAACTTTTTTCCTCTACTCTGGAGAAGCCTTCTGAAGGCATCCTCATCTGAGATTGAAGGGGGGGGGGCGTCCTCCCCCCCCCCCCCCC
>LPNX011028085.1:144890-156044 GCA_001517045.1 Pseudotsuga menziesii
TGAAAGGGTGAAAACCCACAATTGGTTATACCTTTATTGAGGTAATTTGGATGTTCTCATATAGGTATACTTTTTTATTTATAGTAATTGTTTTTTAATTTATAAAAAAATATTCCTTTTTTTTATTAGAGCATGTTCTACCTCTAGCTCTCCTATGAAATTTATATAATCGAACATAAAACAAGTTATATATGATGTCAATGAATATATATGGTAAGTAAGTCTGAATGTAACCATGAAAGTAAGCTTCGTCCTCACAGATGTATGAAATCTCAACGATCCCAATTTCCCATATATGAAGGAATTGAGTGTTAGGAACTGCATCTTCTAAAGTCGTGTTCGGTCTTGGCGTTTCATTGGTATCAAAGCCAACGCGACATTTGTATCATCTCCTCACTACTTGTAAGTTTCAAAATCTATTTTAATCAAATTTCAGTCTTATAGTATGGAAATGTCTCTGTGTATTTGTGTTTTGGGAACAAGAGTTCATTTATTTTTACAAGGTATCCATGTGGAATAGTTGTGGTATCTAAGTTTATTTCAGAGTTTTTGTGGCTATAGCCATTGGATTTAGGCGCTGTAAGTCCACTAGTGTTGTCTCTTAGTAGACCTGTAGGATATGCTAAAGCCCAAAACTATTCCTTTACTGCCCGACTCCGGTAAGTGTTCCATGGATCCTTCAATGGACTCTGTAGGGCTTACATCCCTGGATTGCCAATGTACAGATCAAACTATTGTTTCTCTGGCTGAAAGGTGATCATCCTTTCGGACTTATGAAGCTTCATCATCTATCATTAACCATCGATGATACAATACCTTCCCTTAAATGAAACTGCCTGAAATATTACCCTCCGAGGTTTATAAATTGAAGTGGTGGCAGTATAAATCCAACACACAAATTAAAATCAATTCCTTAGACATAAACTTCACTGACCAGGAATATCCCATTCACATTAACTTAATTTACAAAGAACAAATTAACTGGGCAACATCAAAAGGTTATATATATGCACATATGGGTGCTGTCAAACTAGGCCTCGGCTCGTTAGTGTGGCCCTATATGAATGTTTTTTCTTTATGTTGTGTTTTGGATACCCGTGATTTAGATTTTTCTAATGCATTAATTGGAGGTTTTGAAGGCCCCCTACATAATGGCCTGGTTTTTGGTACTATATTCCCTAAGTATTCTATTAGCCTAGATGACCCCTACATCTGCGACTTACTAAAATCCTATATTCATCCCTTGGGATTTAAAATGGATACTAGCTTCAAAATAATTCAACTCAAAACTCTGGTCATCATCCGCTTTGGAAATGATTCCCTTCCTCCTCTTACCAGCAAAGTCCATGAAAGTTCATGCCTGCTAAGCATGGTGGAAACAAATAAGTCTAAAAATTCCACTCCTATCGTATTTGATTGGATTGGCATCAGTTACCTAAAGCAATGGGAGGTAAGATACAGAGAGTTAAGAGAATTTGACAAAAATAAGAACCCACAACTCTCTATTCCTAAGCCTCTCGTCTTTGACAGGTTTTCAAATTCTTTTAGATTTCCTAAAGGTTTTCCTCCCCCTCAATTTTCTCCACCTCTTGTAAAATCCTCTTCTATAAATAATACTTATGAAAAATCATCCTTGTTTGAACCCTGTTCTTCTTCCCGTCTTTCCTTCTCAGGTAACAATGAGCATAAAGGTTAGCATGCTCATTCTGAAAAATAGTTCCGAAAAGCAGTTGAGAGACTAAAAATCAGAAACAAATGAGTGAATTTGTACATGATGTCTCTCCCTCGAAGTATCCCGGGTTTCGCCTACACAAACCCACAAGGTGGTACCTCATTCCACCCAAGAAGAAATCTTCCTGATACTCCTTTCAGACAGTTTTCTCATGATGGTATCTCCAAAAGAGAATTCATGCCACATAGATCATCAACCCCACATGAAACTGTCTCAAATGAGATAAAGCCGCTTAATTACAACAATTACCAACAACAACTAACTTTCCAAAATATAGATGACATCACCTCAGATATTATGCTTCTAAAACAAAAATATTAGACAAAAAAGAGCACATTGCGCTATTAGAAGCTAAAATTGATCATTTGCTTTCATATCAAGAAGTAAAAAATGCAATTATCTTAGCAAGTGATAAATTAGAGAAAAGGCTAGATGTCCTAAGCAATATGATGGCCCAAGCTCACAACATAAACAATAAAAGGGGTCATGTAATCTAAACTACATTAGCGCTTGCAGCTAAAGGTCACCAAATCAAACATTAAAGAAGACACTTATTTAGGATGACGAGTATTCAAGAGAAAGAAGAAGACCAAATACCAGAATTCCTTTTTGGTCAAGAAATGGAAGACCAAGAAGAACTTAATGAATTCAAATATATGGTATCCCAGTTTAAATGAATTCCAAATGCCCTTCCAGATAAATATTTATCGACATCCAAAATTCCAAAAAGAGAAGATGTTGGATATTCAAATCCAACCAACCAAAGGCAAACTCATCCGCAGATAACATGTCCTCCTCCTCCTCCTTTTGATACATAAATTTTAGAACTATATGACCCTTCTCCTTCGTGAGTACCTCATTCTATCCGTTTTAGAATAAATGGGATGAATAATTTAATCTCCCAAATTCTTGATCAACTAGCGTTGAACATACAATGTCAATCCTGTGCCCAAATCAGAAAAACCATCCAACTTCTATCAAATTGGGTTTTGTACAAAAGAACATAGGACAACACAATAACTGGCCAACAACTAGCACTCCAGTTGGTTGTAGATTTTCAGGTTTATCTTTAGAATGATGGCGTTTGATTTCTCAAGAGTCCAGGGAAGAAATGCTAAATGCAACAGACACAGACCAACAAATTCTTACTGTCCTGGGCAAAGAGTTTTATGGTCCTGAAGAAAATGAATATTATGAACATCCTGCATCCTTATTTATGTCTGCCAAAATCTATGACCTAAATAAGAGTGAAGAATACTTTTGTTATATGCAAAAATTGTTAATTTCTTTTGGCAATGTTGATAAACCTGCATATCTGAAGTATTACTTAAGAATTTTTCCTGGCCATGTTCCTGATGTTGTTGAACAACATATTAAAGATAAAAGCATTCCTCTATCATGTCTTTCTCTTGCTCAATTGCATGGATTCATCATGGTAACTTGGCAATCTACATTGTCTGGAGAAAAGAGTGGCTAAAGATTTTAAGCGACACTCTTCAATGTTTTCCCCTGGTTTTTGTAAAGATGTTGCAAAACTGCCAGATTGGGGATGTAATGCCAATAAAATAGGACACTTTGGGAAAGAATCATGTAGTTTCAAAAAGAAAAAGCAACCCAAATACACTAGTGCACCTAGATTTCATCTAGATAAAGGATACAGGCATAAAAAGGACAAAAGATTCAAGAAAAAACATATTTCAGGAAAAGATATGAACCTGCAAGTAAAGAGAAATGTTTCATTTGTGGTAAAAAGGGTCATTGGGAAAACAAATGCCCAAATAAAAAGAAAAATCCTATACTTGCTTCCTTGTTCCTAGAAGATCTAGATCCAATCTGATGGGATCTAGCTTGGTGTGAAGCATGGGATTACCCTGAAGGTGAAATTGTCTTCTTACCAAAAGAAAATGATTCCTTTGGTTTAGACCTTGATCTAGATAAATGTGCCCCTGACTCATATGAATCCTCTTCTTCAGATTCTGATGAAGAAGCAAATTTAGGAGGGTGTTCTGGTCCTTCTAACTTCAGTTTTTATATGTTCTCTTCTAACCCGCTTAAGGTATCTTCAGAATTTAGGATTGTTGAAATTGATAAAGAATTATATGAGACTCCAGTTTAATAGTATATGAAAAGGAAATATCTAAAAGAATAAAAGAGGAATCTTTTAGCTAGAATGAAAGCAAAAGAGAAAGTCTCATAAGAGAGAGAAATCTATCTCTCCAGAAATCAACAAGAATCCAACATTCTACCAGCTTGCACATTTATACAAGGGCTATCCTAATCATCATGAGGATGGACAAAATTTTAGGAAAGATAAAGAGAATATGCTTATACTACAAATCAAATATAAGCATACTTCCTTAAAGAAGCTGCTAAAACAAATAGAAGAATTGAAAATACTGCTTGAAATAACAATCAGAGAAAGAGACCATTCCTCTAATGAAAAAATGTGTAGAGCCTATGCTGAAGCACTACAGTCATCAAAAGCTGCTGACAGTCCAAAACATTCTCAACACACAAGTTATTGAGAAGTAGAAGATTGCCATGATGAAGAACCATCGCTAGGCTCTCTAGGGCTATTCACTGGTCCTAAATATTTCATCAAATAAAGTTTTGTCCATCTGAATTTAAAGCTTATGAGCTTGATTGCATGATAGATTCAGGTTGCCAAATGAATATGGAAAAAGGAAATGCTATACCATCTTTTCATTATAAAAAAACAAACGAACATGGTGTAGCCATTGAAGGAAATCCTGTACAACTCAAAGGTAGAGTTCCAAAATTTCCAATAAGCATTAGCGGAAAAATAGAAGTTCTGCATCTCAGTAGACTAGATGACCTTAAGAAAGATTGTAGAATAGGCTCACCTTTTTTGCATAAATCATCCCCATCACAGTTGATGAGCCTAACATGATTTTTACCTGTACAATAAATGACAGAAGAGTTTCCTCTTCACTATACTATTATGCTTCATTCAAATGTAAGACTTTTGTACCTCAGTCTAACCCCTCTCTCAGTCTTGCAGAGTTGATTAAAATGAAAAGATGCATTGCCTATGCAAAAATGCATAAAGATTCTGCCTCTTTGAAATTTCCTCAAAATTAGAGAAGGATTGCACCTCAAATTCACCTAACGCCTTTTGGACCAGACCTTTCCAAAAGTGTATAGGATGGAATCTTTCTCAAAATCGGGACTTTTGAGGGAAGGTGCATGAGCTATTGCTGCTTTGATTTTGTTAAATGCACATTTTTCTATGTCAGTCCATTTAAACTGTACACTTTGCTTAACCATCTGTTGCAAAGGCTTAACTATTTGAGCAAAATCAGGCACAAACCTTCGCACAAAATTTATAGTCCCCATGAAATATTACATGCCTTTCTTATTGTGGGGTAAGGAGATCTGTGCTATAACTTCTATCCTTTCCGAGTCTATGGAGATCCCCATTTTAGAAATGATGTGACCCAATAGATTTCCTTCTAACACTGTGAAAACACATTTCTTAGGATTCAATGAGATACCATATTTCCGACAGCGATAAAAAAATTGTTTTAGATGGAACATATGCTCTTCTATTTTCTTAGAGAAAACTGTTACGTCATCCAGGTAAACTACGAAACTGTGACCAATTAATTCTTGGAAAGATATATCCATTTCCCTTTGGAAGGTTGATCCAGCATTAATGAGACTAAAAGGAATTCTTTTGTAAGCAAAAGTCCCCCATTTCGTACAAAATGTGGTTTTCATCCTGTCTTGTTCTAATACCAAGACTTGGTTGTAGCCTGAAAAACCATTCAATAAGGAGAACAATTCAGAGCCTGAAACCATCTGGAATATTTGCTCCATTGGTGGGACTGGATAATTATCCTTGTCTGAGGCACGATTCAAATTTATGAAATCTACACATAGTCTTATTTCACCGAACTTTTTCTTACGGGTACCAAATTTGCCACCCACTTTGAGTGTCTGACTCTGAAAATAATCTTCGCATCAAGTAACTTTTTTACTTCACTTTGAATCAGGGGTTTCACTCTCGCTTTAATTGGAATAACATGTTGGATGATGCGAGTGTCATAAGTCTTCAAATCCTCATAATTCCAAGCAAAGACATCTCTATATTGTTGAAATAAACTGATGAATTTGCTTTTCTCACTTGGAGAACAACATATCCCCAAGTTCACATACTTGGGTTTCTGTCCCAAGATTCACCAGCTCATATTGCATAAATGAAGTGTGTGTTTTGACATTGGATGGCTTCCTGAATTTGTTATTCAAATCAAACATTCCTTCCAATGTTCTGACCCGTTTAGGTATGAAGTTACCACTTTGGAGATTGGATTGATGTTCTTCGTCATCAATCACTAAGTCTTTGAAATTCTCATCATTTGTTAAAAATTCCAATATTTGTGAATCGTCATCGAATACCCTTAAATTGGTGATAGTGTTTGGTACAGCTGGCCTAAAAATCAATTCAATTGAGCATCTATTATTAGTAGGCACTAATATTGCAGCAGAAGTTGCTAACAAATTAGCTGCTGCATTTTGTAGTCTAGGAATCGAAATGATATTAAATGCATTAAAATTTCTTACAAGTTCCCAAACTCCATTCTAATAGCCTTTCAAGTGCGGTGACAGACAATGAAATGTGTTTTGAACCTCTTATTTTAGAATCACCAATTTTTTTTTAGATTCCTTACTTTGAATTCAATAGCCTTCTTTAAGCCTTGGATTAAAGCTTCGTATTCTGTTGTGTTATTAGTACATTCAAATTCTAATTACAAGAAAGAAAATGTTTATTTTTTCCCGGATCAATTAGGATACAATCAGTTCCTGATCCTTCCTGAGTTTTAGAACCATCAAAATATGACAACCAAAATTTTATCTTCTAATTCTATATTATCAGAACTACTTTCTAAATTAGAAACTAAATTAACTATGTTACAATCAATCTTATCAGTCCACAAAACCTGAAGGAGCTCGGACTGTGTATCTGATTCGTCACTGGCTTCTTCTGCTTGATAGTTTCTCGGTTCAAGCTCAATGAAATATTTACCCAAAACTGAATGTGAAAAATTCACAGGTTCATTTTCCCCTCCTAGTTGCGTCACATTATGTTTCATATGTGGCTCTCTCATCACTTTGATCTGATTTTGATAGTTCTTATAGGGCAGCCACATGTGAGACTAGTCAGTTGAAAAATATCCTTCTAGTTTCACAGACCAGTCCCAGCTCAATATCAATCCATATGCTTTTGGTATATCCATGACCATGATGTCAATTAATTGGAAAACCATTTCGTCCGTAGATAATCATATCATTACATCCTTCATTTCTCCTACCACTTTAACTGTTGTTCTATCCAACTGGATGATTTTACATGAAGAAGGTGCCGGTTGACCATTTATCTTTCTATAGACTAAAAGAGGCATAACATTAGAGGATGCTGCAGAATCCAGCAAACAATTGTGTACATTATGATTGAAAATCTCAAAAGTAAGTAGAAACGGTAATGTTTGGGATTTAGATTTTCCCCCAATACTAGCTTCGCTGATCTCTTCCTCTGATTGAACATCATCTTGGGATTTACTATTTTGTGAATCAAAGGCTTCCAAGAGCTTCTTTCTTTGTTGAGGTAAGTTACACATTTCAAATAAAGAAATATTTGCCTTCATTTTCTTGATATCTTCTATTATGTCATATCCCATATCACACTCTTTTAGACTTTTCTTGGTGTTTTCTATCTTATTCTCTGTAGCACTCACAGGCTTACTTACCATGGGATATTTTTGCTTTGTTATGACTAAATCAGGTATAGGTGGGGTTTGAGTATTACTGTTAATTTTCTTCATACTTTCCTGAATCTTCCTAATCTTGGGCAGCAATAAAATTTCATCCATTATAGGACCCTTGCTTCTTGTTGTGACATTAACTGTTGAAAGTTGAATTTCCTCAATAGGCTCTTCTTTTTCTAAACCCAACATAGTTGCATGGTCCCGCAATACCATTGTTGTTTCAGGTGGTCCCTCTGGTTCATTTTCCCTTTTTTCTTTTACTTCGAGCTCATTTATTTAAGTGTCTAAAATTTGGTTCATAACCAGAGTCATCGAATTTATCCATTGCTACATTCACCATCATAGCTAGCTAAGGAAAAACAATATGGGTGCTCCAGTCATATATGAACCCAATAATTTAGACGCCTTGAGTGCAAACAGGGAAGTATTTTCCATCTTTTGGGAAGTTGGATGGATTAAATATTTCCAAAGACTGAATGGTTTTCACGAAGAAATAAAATTCCAGCTTGCCTTGAACTTGATCGGAGAACATTCAGAAATCAGAGGATTAAGAATAGATGTATCAGAACGGGCTTTAGCAGAAGTCATGGGCTACCCAATATTGGGAATCGATGGTTTTGCTGAAAAAGAAATAATTTGACAGCAGTTGAATACTTTCTAGCAGCAGTGAAGCAGGTGCAACCAAGGTCTAGAGGAATAGCACTCGAGACATTACCAAGACCCTAGGACCAGGTCGCTATCTTCCTAAAAAGGTACATTACATGCAAAGGAAGATATAGAATTGTCTACATTTATGAATTTGTTCTGCTTTCCCATTTACGCCATGGCAAACTGTTAAACATGCCATTTTATCTTTTATGCACTCTGCAAAATATGGCACACTATGTTAAGACATCTAGGCACCCATTGTCTTCTGTCACAAACCATGGGTTATAAATTAAATTGTTGGTGCAAATATCTTTATCACAACATAACCTAACATGGGATCAATTTGTTGCTGGAGCTGGGGTGCATTGGGCACCTGCAATAGGACATATTGGAGAAAGAGAGGTCGAACAAAGCTCCTCAGGTTCAGCTGGGGGGAGGGTGAAGAGTTGGAAGAAGGTGGAGATGATCAGGAAGACGATTTGGGGGGAGATGCAACATCAACAAACCCCATAGAGGAAATGGTTGGAGCAACGATGGTAAGTGAAGAGGTTGTGCCATTAGCAGCTGCAACAACAACAACAGAAACAAAAGTTGGAACAACTACAGAAGCAACGACAACGAAAGTTGGAGTTGCGAATGCCACAGTAGAAGAGGACGAAGTTGCAGATACACGGTATTTTCGGGAGATAAACTATCAAGTTGTTGACATTGAATATTCGTCTGAGATAAGATGAACTATAATTGAGGAAGAAGAACCCTTGGTAGAAACAAGAGAATTTTCTACCCTTCTTATGCCACAGAGAAAGAAGAAAAGATCAATGGTTAAAGGACAACCATTTGGTCTTACAAAAAGAAGAAGGACCAGAGCTTCTTGGGAAGTAGAGGTGGCGAATGTTGAAATCAATATTTTAAGACCTAGGTTACCCACTGAAACATAAGAACTAGAGGGAAATAGACCTATGGAATCCATTGATCCACAGGAACCTGCTGAAGGCCAACCCCAGTTGGAGAATTTGTTGTATGAAAATGAGTTTTTGAAATAAGATGTGCAGGAACTTAGAGAGGAGTTACAGAGATGGAAGGAATCTAGGAAAAATCATGTTACATAGGGCTTAGAAACATTGGCAGAAGTTGCTGACCAGTTGGGAAACCCACATTCCATTTCAGAGAATGAGGAACTTTTATGTCCTGAATGTGGGGAGTTGTTCAAATTGTCTGAATACAAGGTTGAGAAGAAAAAAATAGTAGCCTGGAAATCGACACATTTAGGCCGAGGGAGAGATGAGACACCAAATGTGGAATCAACAAAGGAAACAAAGTTGTTAGTGGATATGATTCATTATCAGGAATTACAAGAAGACGAGGTAGTGCAGCCTCAACATTCAGGGAGTACTTAATTGCTTCCTTCAGGAAGTAATTATGAGGAAACTAATATACTTTCAGATCAAGCATAACAATCAGGTGACATAGAGATAGTCCAAGAAAAACACTAGCATTCCAAGAGGAAAAAAATAGAGCAGGTTGCTGAAACACACGAACCAACATCCTCAAAGTATGTTGTTGAAGCTATGACTCGGATTGAAGCTGTTGAAGAAGATGTCTTAAGTATAACAACTCGCTGCATTTGGAGATGAGGAACGCCTAGCATTGGTTTCACGTTTGATGATCCAATCCAAGCTGTTGATGAGAGTATCTCAGATTTCCTTCCACGCATCTAGCTGAAACTGCCCGAGTATCTCTCCTCGGTAGCCAGAACTCGGTTCAGGCTATGAAATAGTTCAAATTTTAATCTCATTCATTGTTGCGAACTGATCTTATGCAATGTAATAATAGTTGTAACAATTCTTGTTTAATTTGGCAGCATGAAGTGTTAGTTTTTCAACATTTAAGCTAGCATTATGATAAGATCTTTTCACTGAGAGAATAACAAGCACAACAATCACATAAGCATTTCACAAGAGACAAGAGACACAAAGCTTTTAGGAGGGGAAACCATAAATGGAGAAAACCCCTCAACTTCCTCTAAGATAGTATCACCACAAGATGTGAACCCAAAACAGTAAGATGACCTCCCTTCACAACAGCAGCCTTCTGTCTTCTGTCAAGCCCAAGAATTTCCTTCTCTAAAAGTGCACCACACTTGAGAGAGCAAGAGAGCTAAGTCACAAGTGATAAATAGAGAGACTCTCACTCTCTATTTATATTATTCCGTTGACTTGAAGTGCACTCAACCTAATAATTACTACTCGAGCCTACACCTTAATTAGTGTATAATAACTCAAGTGCCCCTAAACAATGGGGACTTACCCAATGACTTGATATGACTTGTTTACATTATAATCCTCCCGATCGGAACATCGGGGCATGACCACATGACTCAAATACATAATAGAAACATCCTGGAATGAACATCGGGTAACAATACATATGATACATAGAAGAATACATTCCGAAGTTACATATACATCAACACTCCCTCTTAACTAGGAAGGTATTC
Organism: Pseudotsuga menziesii; assembly: GCA_001517045.1. Classification (NCBI taxonomy): domain Eukaryota; kingdom Viridiplantae; phylum Streptophyta; class Pinopsida; order Pinales; family Pinaceae; genus Pseudotsuga; species Pseudotsuga menziesii. Next base: position 155,554 of record LPNX011028085.1, read on the forward strand.
TTTCGACACAATTTTTCAGCACTGGTCTTCTTCTCTGCATCAACTGGATCATCTTCATCTTCAAATCATCTTCATCTTCAAGTCGTCTTCGTCTTCAAGTCATCTTCATCTTCAAGTCATCTTCGTCTTCAAGTCATCTGGATCTGGATCATCTCTCGATCTGGATCATCATCAAATGGCATCACAGGGTCTAGATCATCACTCGATCTAGATCAACATCACTGGACTGGATCTGGATCATCACTCGATCTGGATCATCTCTCTGGATTGGATCTGGATCATCTCTCGATCTGGATCATCTCTCTGGACAGGATCTGGATCATCTCTCGATCTGGATCATCACTGCTGGATCTGGATCATCTCTTGATTTGGATCTCTCGGAGTCATCATAGCTGGATCTGGATCATCACTCGATCTGGATCTCCTCTAGTCATCATCAAGTGTGTACTATCTCGTCATAGGAAGTTCTACAGAGCCAGCCCTTTTTCATG
>LPNX011028085.1:161299-172789 GCA_001517045.1 Pseudotsuga menziesii
ATCCCGGAATGAACATCAGGTAACAATACATATGATACATAGAAGAATACATTCCGAAGTTACATATACATCAACATGAAGATCGTAGATCTTCATGGCTGCCCAATATTGATGTCACTCAACTGTTCCATTTTATGTATAAGTATGAACAAGAAATTGGAGCCGAGGGTTGGAAATTTGACAGAGATCATAGCCATAGCATAGGATACTGTAATTGTATTTTGATTATTTTAATAAAAGGAGCAGCAATTCTCAAAATTGTTTTGTTGTAGCCTTTGTTAAGCCTTCAACAACATCTTTGTTCGAAGGCCAGGGCTCGCCTTCTTACAGAGTTGTCGGTAGTAGTAGATGTTTTAGTCTAGTTATTTATGTTTAATGTGGGATTTCAGCTTGATTCATTCATATTTAGCTGCAAGAGAATTCACTAAATAATTGCATTATCAGTTCCCTTTGGTTTGCTGTAATATTGTGGTGTGACAATAGACTGTGTAGGATAATCCTTTCCCTTATGCAAAGTGTGTTAATTAGTACTAGTTGTTACTGACATACTCAGTTCTTGTGTAGTATTGCCATTTTTTCTTTCTTAGAGTTTGTTGAATTAGATAGATCATTGCTTTTATGAATTGGTTGTTTTGATTGATGGTTTGCAATTTTTATGATTTGGTAAAATAGGATTTAACTTTCAACAAAAGTAATTCTAGGTCAATTCATTCTTATATTATAAACCACATGATTGATATTGTAGGAATCAGAAGTCCTTTACAATTCCTAGATTAATGATTTAATTTGGTTTTATACAGGAAGATGAGTTGACTGAGCAGTGATTAGGATTGAATGAGTTGTATTTTATTCATTAGCTACTGCAAATGTTTATGTATATATTTTGCTAGTTACCTTTGAAATAAATAGACTTCCGTGGGTTGAAAATTTATATTGAGCACTCTGGTTGTTACGAAAATTAATGAGTATATCGAGTGACAAACAGAGAGATATCAAAAGTCACAGATGCATGATATCTCACATGAGAAATGAGACAGGTTATCTGAGTAGAAAATACCATGGTGTAGCAGGTTGTTCAGACGTAATCAGTTCTGTAGGTTGTCTGAGTGTAAATACAAGTCCTGGCATCATACGCAGGTTACTCAAACATAATCAATCATGGCATGATATGCAGGTTACTCAGACGTAATTAGTCCTGAGACATGTTCTGAATGTAAATATGAGCCATAGCGTGGTACACATGTTATTCAGATGTAATAAGCCCTATGGGTTGTTCGAGTGTAATAAGGATCTCAAGTGTGGTACGCAAGTTATTCGCATGTAATACACCCCGAAGGTTGTCTGAATGGAAAAGATCATGGACACAGGTTGTTCAGATGTAATAAATCCTTGAGGTTGATCTAGAACGTAAAATCCCTACTGTAGCAGGTTTTTCAGTCGTAATCAGTCCTGTTGAGGCCTGGAAATTCGTAGCCAACAACAGCAAGGGATTCTCCCCAGTCAACGTTCCCAACTAGCCCGTGACTGTTTGGTGTAGGGAATCCGTCCGGTTTGCGGTCCGGCTACCATAGGTCAAGTAACAAAAATAAAAAGGTTTTACCGATTGCAGCCCGGTCCATCGTGTATATTTTTGTATTTTTTGACTCTAAATATGATATGCAAGTGCCTATCTAAAATGCATATTGATTGAGAATGCAAGGAGTGTTCACAATGTGATGCGTAGGTTCTTACCTCTCGTCTTAGGCTCTCATGCATCTAAATCACACACAACAAGAAATTAAATCTAACTACCTACCTATCCCCAGGGAGCAAGATTGTCACTTATTAATAAGTAATATAATTTTGTGCATGCATTATAAAGCGAAATTACAGATAGCTGGTATTTCTTCCAAAACACATGAACAAGTAAAGATATTTAAACAACCAGATAGCCAATTTCTTATGAACAAAATTCATTACTCATGGTGGTAATTTTCATAAAATAAACCAAAAATCATTCAGACAAGAACATAGGTCCTAAGAGTTAGAACGATCTCACAGTTAATGGACACAAAGCTGAAAACGAAATAGTTCCTCTTCAACAAATCCATAGCATAACATTTGAACATTCCACCAAGCTTTCTCCAACAAGAAAACTGTAATTATCTATTGCAAAAGGAAATAGTTCTTCTTACAATATGTCTTCACTAATCTAACTGGGAAAAAGTCCTCTTTCCTCTCTATATTTATACACAAGAACAAAACTGTTGGGATACCCACGTAATGACTCTTGGGCTTCCCCAACTCTTCGCCTCCCACAAATTTACTTTCATTAAGTGTTTATAAAATTTACAAATATTACAATGAAGCGGACAAAATGTTCATGAGGGGGGTCCCGCTTGACTATTTAAAAATTTCTTCCATGCTGAAGCCTTCGAGGCAATACTTTTGAATTCAGAAGGTTCCAGGAAACGAATATTTATTTCGAACTTAGCAGCTTGATTTCTTATGACTTCTATTCTAGCTGCACTCAGGCGAAGTTGATCTTCTAACAACTGCACACTAATCGCGGCATGGTCTACTTCATTCTTCAGGATCTGCTCGTCTAAAGCTTTAATATGTTGTATCCTTTGTTCGTCTTCCTGATATCTCCTTTGCAAAATTTCAAGAAACAGGCTGTGGTCTGGAAAGGTATCCATTTTATGTTCATTCTCAACTTGACAACGATTATAAGTGATCAAGAGTCTCCTGAAAAACTCTGCACAAACCCCCTTCATCTTCTTGACAGCCTTCTTGAATTCCTTGGCTGTGTTAATGGAAAACTATATTAAATCATAGTTTTGCCTTAGGGCTTGTTGATATTTCGATGGTAGCTCTGCAGGGGTTTCTTCATTCGCCTCTAATCTCGCCATCCTTCTTGTCAGGACCTCTAAAATGTCCTGCGATCTGTCCACAAAATAAGAAGAGGTTTCAAAAATCTCCTCTAGCTGATTATCCACCTGCAATACCTTGCACTGTTCTTCCTCAATGGCCACCTGCACCTGGTGGATTTTGCTTTTCTGTGCCAGAAAGTTCTCCTTGAAAGGATGAAGACTGACCTGCTGTTCCTTGGCCTCTTCTAGAGCTGCTGTCAACGAGGTAATCTGTTATTTAAGTTTTTCATTCTGCCCCTGATATTGTCTCTCAGATTCCTCGAAGGTAGCCTTTTGTAGCTCCAATTCCCATATCTTTCCTAACAGCTGCTCCTTATTTTCCCTCAACTCTTGATATTCTTGCTGCACTTTCTCCAGACACTCTTGGGTGGTCTCCATAGATCTCTTCTCTATCTGGAGGACCTGAAGCTCAGCCTTTGAAGACTTGATTTCCCTTTATATGTCTTCAAACTTTCTCTTTAACCTATTATTTTCCTCTCTTTCCTTTCTCAGGGTATCCTTGAGCTGGGAAGAGGACTTCCTTGATTACTCAAGATCAATCATTATTTTATCTACATTGTCCTCAGAAGCATGGATCAATGTAGCTCCTGCCCTGATAGTGAACCTGGGGTCTTTGTCTGTCCTGTATATGATAGTTGTATCATTGATCATTTTATCGAAACTGCCCCCCAGTTTCGACCTTTCTCTTAGTCCTCTTTACTATCCTTTTCCTTTCCTTATCATAAAAGATAGTATTAAAATCTGGTACCTCCTCCCCTTTCTTCTGCTTAAAGGGAATCAACCTAAGGGTGGGGCCCATAGCCTGTCCTGTTGTGCTAGCAGGAGCTGTCTCAGGATCTTGAATGTCAGGGTTCCCTAAGTCCCGAGCCTGACTGTCTGCTGTGTCAGAAGTTGATTGCTTTGTCACGGTCTTTGTTAGCTTCAACTTTGTTGCTTCCTGCTTTGTCAACTCCTCATCCATCTTTCTTTTCTTTTCTTCTTCTTCGCTCTTGACAACTTCTTCAGCCTTTCTAGCTACTTCTTGTGCAACTCTTCTCTTTTCTTCCTCTTCGCCTTTGAGCTATCCTTCGGCCTCCTATGCTAGTCTCCTAGCATCTTCATTCCTTTTTCTAGTTTCCTCCTCCTCGGCCTTTGCTTGCTCATCCTGTCCTTTTCCACCTTTGGTGGTGATTTTCTTCTTGAACCTTCTTCTTAAAGCTGTCATATTTTGTGCACTGCGGAAAATGGATTCTTCTCTGTCCTGGTGGCTGGTGTATTCAAAATGCACATTCGCCTCTTTGTAGTGCTCTGCAACCTTATTCCATGAATCATTTTTGTGGAAACGCATTTCCCTAAAATGGAATTTCTCTAACTCCTCCATGAATTCGTCGGCTTTCTTAACCCTAGTAAACTTGTAGCTTCCCAACCTGAATGGCAAAGGAGGGTAAGCTACTTTCTTATGTTCAAACAAAAAACTTCCAATGCCATCTAAAAATACTTGTCTAACTGCCTCTTTGTGGACAGCATAGTCAGTGGCATACTTAGGCAGTAGTGAGGGTGCTCTGGAGCATCCAAATATTTTGAAATATAATCCATCCTCTGTCAAGTAATAGTCTGCATATTCTTCAACCACCTGCAATGCCTCTTCCGACATGCAGTTGCATTCTTTCAAGAAAATCAAGGTATACAATGGCATAATGAAGTGTTCACACACTTCCCTGTAGTGACTGTGGTATTTGTGAGCCCACAGTGGCTTGTATGCTGAGTAAGCTGGTATTCTTTCCCAGTCCCAGATACACCTCAAATTGGGGAAGGGTTGATTGCATAGTATGCAATCAATCAGTATAGAGCTCAGGTAGAAATTTGATCTCTTTTGGGACACCCCTCCTAATGCTGCTGCAATGCAGGCTGAGAGGCTGTTGGACACAATGTTTTCCCAGTTGAAGACTGTCCCTTGTGTTGCAACATAGAAAATGATAGGCACCCACTCCAACTTGAAGCTTTTACCGTGGGCCCTCCCAAAAATCCTGTTCGGCATCAGGGCAATGAACCTATAAGGGGTTCTTAGACTAGTAGTGTCATATTCTTCGGTTGGCCTAGTTCTGAAGTTCTTACCAGGAATGAGCATCCTCTTCAATGTTTCGACTAGGTCAATCTAGATTGCCTTCAGCCAGTCCTTAGTTAAGTACACTTGTGCTTTTGGTAAGTGGTAGGCCAATGCTACATACCCAGGGCTATAAGCAGCATAACCCTATTTAGCAACATTTTCCAAAATCATGGTGGTTGCATCTGCCTTGGGCAGAATCCACCCAATCACCTCTGAGTAGGGAAACATTTCAGGTCTGGTAGCGATTTTCATTAATGACGACCTTTCTATATTGGCATAGATGGTTTCTTCTTAAAAACCTATGTCGGGCACTTCCCGTCGCATTATCAATCTGTAAATCTCCCCCCATTGATATTCAGGTTCCATAACAACTATGCATTTGGTGTCTTTGTAGGTGTATTCGACTTTGGTAGCGGTTTCGACTTTAGGCTGCTCTTCTACTACGGGAGCTTTTTTCTTCTGATGTTTAGACATCTTGAATTCTGAGGAATTTCCCTGTCATGTACAGAAATGTATTTTAGGTTGTGTTCGGTCATTTTTGGATAACACTTAAAAATAAAGACAACAGTATAAGTGTTTTACCTCATATGTACTAAACATGAGTGTAGCTATAAAAAATAAGCAAACAATGTTCAAAACCAAATGCTCCTGCCCCCCCCCAAAAAATAGCTTATGCCCAACACATTTCGGATTTAGAAAGCACGGCCTTCGTCAATATGAACACAGTCCCAAACCCCCTCTTAGTGCCACGACCTACACGCTACGCGAAATATAAAAGGCACCTAAAAATAAAAACCAGCTCAGAAGAAGACGCTGCAAATGATAACATACTAGAAGACAAACAGAAGCTACTTGCTACAAGTGCTCACTTCATGGTCAGACTGGGCAATGCAATTCTACCTTAGACTGGTTTGGGGTTCGGATTCGAAACTGAACAGGGTCACCCTGAGCGGGAAGTAAGCACAAAAATTAGATCCTGGTTCATGAAGATGAGGGTGACCGAACTGTGGAAACAAAACCACGGCCTCCCGGAAGACAACACGAAACACCTCCTCGAATGGCCATACGCAGACTAGGGGAAACTGGTGTAGACAGCGTAATGTCTGACTGCACCGGTTTCCCCAGCAGTCGAATGTGTTCTGCAAAACCTTAACGGCCGCCGAGGTCATCATCAAAAACCACCAAGACCCCCCCAACTGACAGCCATACAAGTTAACTCGAGAATAAAAATAGGTCGGGACGGAAACCCAAGTAAAACACTAACCGTGGAGACTGCAAAGAGTTTGACCAATTAAAAGGAATGGGAAAATGAGCATAAGGGCCTACCTGGCACTACTGCGCGACTGGTGGAGAAAAATCGTAACTTCCACAGTGGAGCCACCTAGGAGCGAGGGTACCGACAGCGAAAAAGTTGGTCTGCTCAAGCGAAAACGACAGCATGGAAAAAGTCCAAAATAACAATAAAATAATGAAACACCCTAGCCCCACTATATATACGTCGTAGTCAACGTGCAATCGGCAGGAAAAAAAAAGATCATCGGGCGGCAAAAGGATATGGGATCAGCGACCAAGCTACTAACTCCCCCGCAATGGCGTTGGCAGGAGAAATGAACCAAGACTCACATCGGAGCTCGCGAGACCAGGGCTTTGGGCCAAAAGATGAATAGAGAGCCGCAACGGCGAGCCCGTAGAAGAAATGAGTTCCGCAGACTAGAAAAATCGGAGTAAAAAATAACTATGAATCAAAGGAAAAATCAATCAAGTGGATAAAACAAACTATCGGAATCATAGTGCTTTCTAGAGCCGCAACGACGAGAGTTGACAAGAACCAAAGACTGGTGAAACAAAACAGTGGGGTTCGAAAGAGGATGAAACAACTATCGGACCGTTTCACAGAACCCCCTCCGCAACAGCGGAAGACGTATAGACAATGGTTTCGACATGCTTTCAAAACAACCGTCGATAAAGACAAAACATCGGAGGCCAAAAACACTTGACTTTGGACTTGGTGTCTGGTTCTTTTCCACAATGGCGGACGCGCAGGCGACTAGACTCCCGTCTCAAAAAACCAAAATAATTCCGATGGCGTGGCAAAATTAGTTCCAACATTGAAACACTGCCCTCATAAAAGTAATCTTTATACAACCTCAAGCAAAACCAACACTGTGCAAACGAATTAAAGGAGGGTCCAAAAACTTTTTTGAATTTTTTGGGAAATAGTTGCAGTTGCAACAAGTCCTTACATATATATCTATATATGTGCGTGTTCCCATGTTGGAGATGATAAGGTCACGAAGCACTTGAGGTGAACCTATGAAATTCTTCTATGCAGGTAGAACATAGGTTGACCATGGAGAGACGTAAAGCACTTGGTGTGCTACTAGGTGATTCTTGCATAGTGGATGTTACAAGTTGTCTCGATGATGTGAAAGATATTGGCATACTAATACGGTGATAGAATGCATGTGGTCTGTATTTAGGATGTGCTTTGTTTGTTTTGTTTTGTTTTGTGCAGGAGAAGAGATATTATCTGGATATGACGAGATAAAGGTAGGAGACGTAGGTTATTATCATAACAATGTAAATAAGGTCCTATACTATTTGTATGCAATGGATTGCTCGTAGATGTGATGAATACCTGTACAAGGATTAGGCGTACACCTAACATGAAAACGAGTTTGCTCTGTAGAAACATCCGATGACAGATAGTACCTTTCGATGATCGATACAAATACGATGATGGTAGTAACTATGATGATGACTCCATGATTACGATTGGACCATATGTGTTGATCATTGTGGAAGAGAGAAAATACCTTCATAGTTAAGAGGGAGTGTTGATGTATGTGTAAATTTGGAAGATATTATGATGTATATTATCATTGTATGTTGTTGTACCCCAATCGGAGATGTGTTTTCCTCCTTTTAGAATGTCATTATTTTATATAGACCTTTAGGTACAACCTCTGTTGCAAGTTGGGAAATAGTCCCCATTAAAACATCATGTAATGTATTTTGGATTCTCTCTAGGAGAAGTCGGCCATGTTAGGGTAAGAGGTCAGCCCCAGTCATGTAATAGGCCAGTCACTTGATTAGTATAAATAGGGAGGTTCTCTCACTTATTTATACACACCTCACACCCAATCAAGTTTGCATGAGAGATAGAGAGAGAGAGGAGGATAGATAGATATTTGTTGAAGACTTCTTATTATTCGAATTGTTCATCTTATGACACAATCTTTTTTACTGTCACTATTCGGAGAAAATTTGCGGGGTTTTCTCCTGTATGGTTTCCCAGGTGACAATCTTTGTGTCTTGTGTACATGTTATATATTATGCATATTGTTTTACTTCTTGTGCTTTGAAATAAAGACCCTAAATAAGCTAATAGGATCTAATAAAAACTAACACCTACTACTGGCCTTTATTTCTGTGGAGATGCCAAAACTTATACCATTTCCTAAATGGCCTATTCTTTCCTTCAATTATGGTCGGTTGTCCTTAGACTTGTTTCCATCCTTTCATTTGACCAACTCCGACTGCTTTCTCATCCATTGGGATGATTTATTGACGAACCCCATCTACCTATCCTTAAACTAACCATTCCATCTGTTGAAAACCACCATTGAGTTTTCCTCGATCCGATCCATCTCTAGTCGGATATCCTATGGCTTGGCTACATTCATTCTTCACCTTAGGTATAGTGAAGTGCATAGATCCTCTTCCACAATAGTTTTCGTTGATTGTATTTTTTGCTAGGAATTGTTGTCTAGTTTCTCCCTCTTAGAAGGTATTTATTATGCTTCCCATTTGTCTCTTTTCTCCTCTAGTTGGAATTCCTTCCGACCTTCCCCAAACTTGTCAGTGAATCTCAACTGCTCTTGCCGACTTTTCCCTCCATGGTGGTTTCCTCGTCAGACCCTAACTCAACATTATGTCAGTCTGGTTCACATCACCTTTCCTCAGTAAGTTTTCTAGTATCCTTCCGACTGCATTCCTCTTCTTCTGGGATTCTCGACACATCTCTTGCGTTGACCTCACCTTGATGGCTTACATACCGTATGCAAGTTTCTCTTCAGACTTCGATAGACTCACTGTTTTCGGTGTAGAATTAGCCTCTGTTGCAAGTCTCCACACGGCCTCCATTTCCTCTTCTACCCTCTTTGACCATGGATGTCAGCTCTGGTTGATGTCATTAGTTCCTCTATAGTATTCATGGCCTCCTTGCCATTTCTCTTTGTACTCCTTTGCAAGTGCTCCTTTGACTCGTTGGTCAAACTCTCTACCTCTACTAGGCATCTCTACAGATTCCTCTTCATTCTATAGTCTTCATCACCTTCAACTCCTTGACGGCATTCTCCATGCTCCTCTTCCTTGGTCATGTCAGTATTCCCATCAATAACTCCATCGACAGTTTCTCATCTGCAATTATTTCAGTGAAGGTTGTCGTGCACCTCCACTTCATTGGTCATTTTTTCAAACGAAACTATCCCCTTATCAACAGTCTCTTCATCTGACTACTCTATCTCATTATCTCCATATTTGTCCTATATTTATTTTTCCATATTGGCAGTCTCTTCCTCCGAATTCTCCTAATATTTATCGACTGAATCTCCTTCTATCGCTGGTCTCCATAACTCGACCATTCCTGCGGGATCCTTCCATTCTTATTGGATCCTCTCGAGGGAATCTCCCAACATTGATACTCCTTCTCAGAATGATTCGTCGACTTTCTCTTATGCATAATCTCCTTCACACCTGTCGACTTGTGTTCTTCATAGCATCTCAATCCTCTGCTCAATCCCTTCACGGATCTCATCGGTCTCCTCGAATGTGAGGATTTTCTTCCCTAACATCAAGGCTTTCATTAGTTTATCCTGGCTTGTTGGAGTCTCCAACCTTTGCGTTGTCTCCAAATATTATAGCTTCATCACTGTCACCTTGCATCAAAAACCTTATTCAAGGTTGACTCCTCTCTCATTCTTATCAGTTATACACCTTTACACTATGCAGTGATTTTCTAGACTCCTCGATTGATTCCTTCTTTCTCATACTTTTTATCAACATCTCTACACAACCTTGCTATTGTAACTGCTTCATTGCTTCTAGTATTCAACTGGGATTATATCCTCTTCTCCAAGAGGTACTCAGGTACTTGACTAGAAAATACATCACCATAGTTAGCCCAATGATGCAATATTCCACTTGGCCATTGGTCATTGGTCGACTCTACCCAACACTCTTATTGGATTCTCTCAGCCCTTCACTTCGACTACCTACAACTCTACCCACAACTGTAGCTATGGAGCTACAACTCTCCAACTTCCACATATTTATCTTGCTCTACAACCTGGTTATGGACAAATCTACCCCACATCCTATGGGAGATATCCCTCTTCCACATCTCTACCCAATTGCAACTAGAGATGTTTCTTCACCCAATCGCAACTAGGTTCTACTTCACTCAAAAACTCTACCCAACTGCAACTGGAGTCACCTTATCCTTCCTATCGTAACTAGAGTCTTCATGCAAGATACTCCTTCCACTCTGATACCACTTGGTGCAAACGACCTCTACCATTTCCTTTTAGAGTCACGCAACTCTGATACCAACTTGATGCAAACGCGTCGACCTAGTGCGGTCAGCTTGATCAAAACGTACACAACAAACAAAACACACACAACTGACATGTAATATTTTGCAATGCACAACATCAAAAAAAAAGTTCCAAGTCATGTGACATTCTAGCCTAGATCTAGATAGAAAAAACAATCTCACTTAGAATTATTTGCACAAAGAGATAGTGAGAATATAGAAGAAATGTTGGATAGAACACTAGAGGAAAAACTCGAGTGGGAAGTTTTCTACTCTTTTTATTGAGCAAAAACCCAGTACAATATATAGGCATTATTACATGCAATACCTTGGGAAAATACTATGGGCTACCAAATACCATATGACTAGCTCACATTAATGGTGGCTTATCTTGACTAATTCCCCCAATCTATGACATCGTGCCAAGTGTAACTCCAAGTAGTGGCCATAATGAGGTGAAATGAACCTAGATGGACCATGAAGTGGTTAGGCTAGACAAAAAGTGTGAAAGGAACCGCCATGAGGGCGCTAGAGGTGGTTTAGTGTCTTGGTTTTGAACCATTAATGAACAATTTGAACAAATCCTCAATAGGGTGCACCCAGTCTCCTTAAAATGGGAAATGTAATAAATACCCCATAAAGGAAGCATAGAGGGGTGCATTGAATCCATAGAATAATGAAAGGGGTGGGTAAGTGGGAAAACAAGATTTTATGGAATAACCACTAGTCTAAGTGGGTCAAATGTGGAAAAACTACGATCCAAGACACTATACTATGAACTAGAACCATTTTCACATGGAACAACTCATACTAAACACTTGGAACCTTATGGAAATATTATTAACCAAGGTATACATGGGAAATATGTTCCAACAGCACCCCCCCCCCCCCCCCCC
>LPNX011028085.1:173246-208932 GCA_001517045.1 Pseudotsuga menziesii
AAATGACCAAGGTAAGGACTAGAATAAAAAATTGATATTGTTTTGCATCATACTAACTCTAATACCATGTAACATTTTGGAATGCACAACATCACAACAAAATTTCTGTGAAAATTAATCCCAAGCTTAGTAAATTGAACTCACAAAATTGCTTAAAAAACATGCATAGATCCACTCAAATTGGAGACTGAAATTGGTGCATAACACAAAATTGCATTGATTAAGTTTACATCAGCCAACCTTATAAAGTAATGTGATGTCCAAATATATAATTACATCATATATTTGAATTCCTAAGGAGGCAAGTTGAATCCTCACAAAAGCAGGCTTACTAAAAGTCAAAATCCCTCCTAAGTGGATAAAACACTTTCCAAACCATTCAAGGAGGTCACTAATTGGATGAATGAACTGTATCAGATGATAAGTGATGGAAATTGAATATACTCATGCTTTCAGGAGAGAAATATATGGAGTATGAGTTGTGCAAAAAACAAGGCAGTTGCCAAGTGACTATCTTTCACCTTTTGCCTTAAAAGTTCTTTAATAGAAGTCAAACTCAGGATAAGGAAGGAATGTGCACTTACTAAACTAAGAAGTCTACAAATTTGTCAAAATATTATCCAGAATCTAATGAAGGAACTCCTGGAGGTGGTTTATGCAAGTTTTGACCAAAAGGTGCAAGTGGATGGTAACTAGCTAGTGTGGGACCTATGAAATTAATAAAAAGATTAATTATTTTATCCTAAGCACGGGAATGGGTTTTTGGTTATTCTAAAAACCCCTATTAATATTGACTTATGTGAAATATCAGAAATATATCAGATATATAGGGCCTAGAAACAAGGCTTAGTCACCCTTTACATATTGTTTGTCCATACAAAACAAGGAAAGAGGAAAAACCACAAACTAGAAAATCCTCACATAAACATGGACATGAACAAAATTTTGTGAAATATTGTCTTCAATCAGTCTTCGCCACATGATCAGATATTCCAAGTAGTGATTTGATATTTTTTAAGGTCTTCTCAAATAATTATTTGGTGAATATGTCTACAACTTGCTCAGATGATGCGCAGTAGTGCAGCGCAATGGTCCCATCATGCGCACATCCTCTGATTTAGTGCATATGGATCTGTATGTGTTTAATTCACTTCCAATGTACTGGGCCTGTTGAGATTCAAACAATACTTTGGTTTTCACAATAAATGACTGTGAAAGTGTTAGATTCGATCCCAAACTCTCCAATTATTCCCTGCAACCACAAACATTGAGTAGTTGCATTCACAGCTCCTTTGTATTCTAACTCTATAGAAAAAATGCAATGGCACTTTGATTTTCACCTAACTAGATGATTGATCCATATGCAAGTATAAATGCATATCTAGAAGTTTATTTTCTATCAGTGTTATCACCTAACTAATCAGAGTCAGTAAAACCAACTAACTTTAGGTCAAATTTTACAACATAGTGAATCCCATGAGTCTTTGTTCCTTGCACAAAGTGAAAGATTCTCTTTGCTTCCCTCCAATGGATGTCATTTGACTGATACATTGATTGATACATGTATATATATTCCACACTCATTGCATAAGAAATATCAAGTCGAGTGTGATTCAAATAGAGCAGACAACCAACTAGATGACTATTCAGTGTGTTGTTTACCAAAGGAGTTGAATTCGCTTGTTCAAGCTTAACTCCTGAAAGAAAAGGAGTCTTGTTCGAATTGCAATCCTTCATGTTCAAATTTATTAGTAGGTCTGAAGCATGCTTGGACTGATGTACTTTGATTCCAATATCTGATTGAGAAACCTCAAGCCCCAAAAATTGGCTTAATAGTCCCAAAATAGTCATGGAGAACGTATGGTTCAATGCATCCTTCAAGGAGGCAATTTATTTCATGGAAATTCCTATGATCAGAAGGTAATCCACATACAAAACAATAATTATTATTGAACCATGAATAAACTTCAAATATACATTTGGATCATACTTGCATCTACTAAAGTTTAGTGATAGCATAAATCCATCAATCTTGGCATACCAATCTCTAGGCGCTTGTTTTAGCCCATATAGTGATTTATTCAACCTGCACACAAGAGATGGATTAGTAAAAAAAACTTATGGATGCTGCATATATATATATATCTTCTTTTATATCTCCAAGTATAAAGGAACTCTTCACATCCATGTGATGTACCTCCCATTTCTTGGAAGCTGCAATGGCCAAAAATAGTCTTATGGAGTCCATCTTTGCCACTGGTGCAAAGGTCTCATTGTAGTCAATGAATTTAATTTGGTACAACACATTTTCCACTAAAATTTACTTACACTTCATAGGAGATCCATCAGAAACAAAATTTGTATTGAATACCCATTTTCACTTGACTAGCTTTTGCCCTGGTGGAAGATTGACTAGTTCCCATGTTTCATTCTTCGGGAGAGAATGGTATTCTTCTTTCATGGTTGTTTTCCATATTGGATATTCTAATGCTTCTTCATGTGTTTTTGGATTTTATTCAACCATCAAATAATACTTCTTATAAAATCATGGGTCCTTGATAGAAAGGGCACTCTCGAATTGAGATCTAGTTCTTCTAGGATCACTAGGATTCCCTGCTAGTTCCTCGACTACTTGAACGGTATTTGATCCAAACTTGGGTCTTGTAGGAGTGTTAGGATATGCAATTAAATATTCATTATCAAACATATCAGAATCAAAAAAATTATTAGATTCTTCATTTACAACCAGTGGTGGAGGTGGTGAAGAGGGTTCTCCAATTTCTGTTGTTGGCATGGGCTCTTCTTCAAACTGAACACTCCTATAAATGAAGGATTTTTGAGTGCCCATGTTGATAATATTATAACCTTTTTAATATTTTGAATACCCAACAAATAGTCACCCTTGACTTTTGGGTTCCAAATCCTTCCTCTTTTCTGGTGGAATTCAAGCCTACGCTTTAGATCCAAAAATCCTAAAATGAGACACATCAGGCTTGTGTCCACTCCAAGCTTTGAAAGGAGTGATTCCATCAATATATTTGTGAGGAACCATATTTTATATATATGATTCACAATTGATTGCTTAATCCCAAAACTTTTGTGGCAAATAGTTACACTCCATCATGCAAGTGGCCATCTCCTTGAGAGATCTATTATTCCTTTCAGCAACACCATTCTGCTAAGGTGTGTAAGGAATAGAGCGTTGCATTTGGATACATGAATATTCAAAATATTGAATAAAATCATATTTGACATACTCACCACCATTATAAAATCTGAGGATTTTGTGATTTCTTCCAAACTGGTTCTCAACCAAGTATTTAAAACCTTTGAAGAGGTCAAAAATTTTTGACTTGTACTTGAGGAAAAAGACCCAACAATATATAGAAAAGTCATTAATGAAGGTTAGGACATATTTGGCTTGACTCATTGACATCTGAGGGAAAGGACCAATAATTTCATTATGAATAACCTCAACGGGTGCAGAAGTTTGCTCATGAATGAATCTCTCATACTTGGGCCCTGGGTGTTTTCTTAGAATGCATCCTTGACAGACACGTTTAGAAAATTTGATTTTTGGAAACCCTATGACCATGTATTTGTCACACAAATCAAATAGGTACTTGTAGTTTAGATGGAGAAAAATTTCATCCCATAGCTTTCTAGCTTCATTAGCATGGCTAAGGAGAACATAAGGGTTTGAAAAGGGCATAAAGTGTGAGAACTTGTACACTTTGGAGCTATGATCAACAAATCCTTTTGCTGTGACTCTACCATTCACAATTTCAGTGATTTCAACATCATTGGGAGAGAAGACAACCTTCTTAGGAGACCCAGTGTGGGTCATATGATAAACTGACAAGAGATTAGAAACAATAATTTGGACATATAAAACATTATTGAAGGAACCATGGTCAAGATCTATTCTACCCTTCCCTTTACTTTCAGTTTTAGAAGCATCTCCCAAAACAATTTTGGACCATTCAAATCATCAAGAGAGGAGAAGGAATCCCTTGTCAAATCCATGTGTCTTGAAGCTCCAGAATCAATTATAAAGGAAGGAGATCTTACAATGCTTTCTACCAATGCATGAACCCTCTCCTTGTCTTCAAAATTTGATGCACTCTCCTTCTACTTTGCACATTCAGGAAGAAATATGTTGTGCTTTTCAAGGATTTGAGTCAACGTATCAATTTGTTTCTTCATGCAAGATCTCTCGGGATGATAGCCCTTGCCACAACATGCACACTTACTCATTTCACCTTTACCTTTCTTATTCTATGAATTCTTCTTTGAGCTTGAAGACTCCTCATGAGAATTTGAGTTGACTTTCTTTTGATCAGGAGGCTTCTTTGACTTCTTCTTGCCTTTGGAATCCACCTTCGAATCTCCAACAACCAAAGCTTGATCCTTGGAAGGCTTGATGGTGCCCATCATGACCAACTTATCTTGCTCTTGGGTCAAGGATTCCATGAAATCTGCAAGTGAAGGCATCTTCCAGTTTTGAATTGTTAATTTTCTGGTATGGAAGGTCGATACAAACATTGAATGGTCATGGCCAAGATTCAAAAGGATATCCAAGACTAGTTGTTCATCTTTATTTTCAATACCATAATGCTTTAAATGAAGAACAAGAGCTTTGAACTTGGAGAAGTAGAATTATAAGGACTCAAAATTTATTGGACTCAATGAGACAAGCTCATTCTCTAGTGAATGTCCCCTCATTTCATCTGTGTTTTCAAATAAGGTTTAGAGTTTCTCCCATACTTCATTTCGTGATGTCAATCCATCTAGATGGAAAAGAAGGTCTCTGGAAATGTTGATGCACAAGAGACCATACACCTCATATCTCCTATTGTGACACTTGATCTTCTCTCATTCTACATTGGGATCAACCTCAGTTTCCACGGTCACTATAAATAAGAATTTAATCCTTCACAAAATATCAATCTATTCCTTCCATTACAAGTAGTTGAATGCAGTCAAGATGATATGTTGAGATTGATCCATTTCTTTAGCAACTGTGCCCTTAACAAACTGAATGTGCTCCCTAAGAGAGTGATTTTGATCCTGAAAAAGAAATAATATAGTAGAACAATCAAGCTAAAGTAGCTTTTATATCATGTGAAAATTAATCCCAATCTTAGATCAATTGAACTCACAAAATTGCTTTAAAAACATGTATAGATCCACTCAAATTGGAGACTGAAATTTGTGCATAACAAAAAATTGCATTGATTAAGTTTACATAATCCAACCTTATAAAATAATAGGTTTTCCAAATATAATTACATCAGAGATTTGAATGCCTAAGGAGGCAAGTTGAATCCTCACAAAAGCAGGCTTACTAAAAGTCAAAAACCCCCCACCAGGTGAATAAAACACTTTCCAAACTAGTCAAGGAGGTCACAAATTGGATGAATGAAGTGTAGCTATTGATAAGTGATGTAAATTGAATATACTCATGTTTTCAAGAGAGACAAGTATGGAGGATTAGTTGTGCAAAAAACAAGGCAGTTGCTAAGTGACTAGCTTTCAACTTTTTCCTTAAAAGCTGCTTAAAAGTAGTCAAACTCGGGATAAGGCAGGAATGCGAACTTATCCAGAATCTAATGAATGTGCTCCTAGAGGAATTTTAGGCAAGTTTTGACCAAATGGTGCAAGTGGATGCCAACTAGATAGTGTTGGACCTAGGAAAATAATTAGAAAGATTAATTATTTTATCCTAAGTATGGGAATGGGTTTTTGGTTATTCTAAAATTTTATGGGTCATGTGACATTCAATCCTATATCTAGATATAAAAAACAATCCCACTTATAATTCTTTGCACAAAGAGATAGTAAGAATATAGAAGAAATATTGGATAGAACACTAGAGGAAAATCACTCTAGTGGGAAGTTTTCCACTCTGGTCATTGAGTAAAAACCCAGTACAATATATAAGTATTATTAAATGAAATACCTTGGGAAAATACCATGGGATACAAAATACTATATGAGAATCTCACGTTGTTCTTGGCTTATCTTGACTAATTCCCTCAATATATGACATTGTGCCAAGTGTAACTCCAAGTAGTGGCCATAATAAGGTGGAATGAACCTAGATGGATCATGAAGTGGTTATGATAGTCAACAAGTGTGAAAAGAACCATCATGAGGGCGCTAGAGGTGGTTTAGTGGCTTGGTTTTGGATCATTAATGAGAAAATTGACCAAATCCTCAAGAGGGTGCACCCAGTCTCCTTAAAACATGAAATGCAATAACTACCCCATAAATGAAGCATAGATGGGCGCATTGACTCCATACAATAAGGAAAGCAGTGGGTAAGTGGACAAACAAGATTTTAAGGTATAACCATTAGCCTAAGTGGGTGAAATGTGGACAAACTAGGATCCAAGATACTAGACTAGGAACTAGAACCATTTTCACATAGACAACTTACACTAAACACTTGGAACCTTATGCAACAATTATAAACCAAGGTATAGATGGGAAATATGTTCCAACACATAATGCCAAGAATTATGGCTTGTATCAATATCATAAGACAAATTACTTATGTGCTTAAAACTAAGGGTGAAGTCCCTTATGGCTCAGTGAGCCCTATACATTAGAACATAGCTCTATGGTTGTACATGGTCCATCTCCAGCTCAAAGGAGAAGCCCCTTCTCTCTTACCTCAATGGATATTTATACAAGTTGTCATTTTTCTTAGGTGTCTTATAGAAGTTTCTATCTTCCTTTGAAAATATCCATGGCACACAGTTCCATCTATCCTCCTAACCATCCACCATCACTACTCTGCAATTGATCCACCTACCCTTTGCTGTGTCCTGGACACGGTATGTCCTGCTGTAGTCCTAGAATTTGACATTCTTGAAATTCCCATTGGTCAGCTCTCAACCGGTACTCGTTAGTTCTAATTAGTCTCCCAGTGCAACTGCTTACTCCACATCTTTATATCGACATTCCTCTTGACTGCCTTCACTTACTATCTTCCTTTTTGTCTGTAAGAATCCCCTTCGACCAGACTACTCTCACTCAGTCTTCATCTCCATCTCGTATCCCATGATTGACCATGGCTTTATAAACATTCCCACAACGCTTCTTTCTTCATGTCGACCTTTCACTCTTCAACCTCCTCGTCCCCACGACCAATCGCACATGGTCTCTACTTCGACTGTCACGCAATTGATTCTACCACATCAACTTCCCTAACTTGAATTATTCTATTTTCGTCTATCGGTGTTATCATCAACCAGAATTCACTTTGGTCTGTTGGCTTGCAATAGCCATAATCTATGATTGTAACTCAGTCATTGTCACTCATGTCGACACCTTCCCTATCGACTACTTGCTTTGACTAGACCAACACTCATTTGTCCTCTTTCTTCGACCACTTCATGGTAGCTAGTATCCTCTTTGTTACTTCATCACTAATATACTTAGTCAGTCGACTAGTTTCTCACATTTGGCCACAACTTGGAATTATTCCACAAGTCGTCTCTTGGTCATCTTGACCATCTAGGGCCACTACCCTTTCCTTCACATAGAAGGGATTGTCTCTTCCCTTGCGACCGTAGTCACTCGTCTTTATCCTGTCTAGTCTCGATCAACCAAATATTCTCAACCATCTTCATCAACCACTTAGTCCTTTGACTGGTCCTTCCTCCACTGCGAATTTTGACCGCAGCTGCTCGCCACCACTTCTGGTCTATCACTCGACCACTTTTGTAAGAATATAAGTCTTACATGTTCAAAAATTTATTTATATATATAATTGATGATTTATACAATAAGTCCATGCGGATTATATATTTATGAAGAGACACCTATAAAAAATGTGTCCTTATAATGTCGACTTTTACATAAATAATTAATAACATAAATTAGAAATTAATAATTAATTAATAAATGTAAAATACGTATGGTATATTACAAGTCTTCCCGCTCTGAAAAGATTCGACCATGAATCTACTATGAGCGTGTTGCAACTATATTTTTTGTTGTGAATAATGGTGCCATCGTTTAGCAGTTCTTGAAATAATTGGTCGCATTTCCATTCAAATATTTTCATGCATATGATTCTGTAGATGAACGAATAACAACTATATGAGGTATTCTTTCAAGCTTCTAATCTAATGGTGTTCTTTTGATATTCTAATTTGATGTAGATTTTTGGGACATCTTGAGCTATGGCCCCTGGTAGAATGTTTATCTTTTCATTTGTCGCAACATCTTCTGAATTGCGTTCTTCTACGTTATCCTGATCGTTTGTCGCAGCATCTTCTCGTACTCGTTCTCCTACGTTATCCTGATCATTCTTGGCAGCATGTTCTAGGTTTCGTTCTTCTACGTTAACCTGATCATTCATCGCAGCATGTTCTGGGTTTCGTTCATCTACTTTATCCTGATCATTTGTCGTAGCATCTTCTGGGTTTCATTCTTCTATGTTATCCTCATATTCATCAGTATTTGGTGTTTCATTGTTACAATTTATGAAATAACCATCTTCTTTAGAATTGGCATTGGCTTTAGGATTCTCATAAGATGAAACTATCCTTTTGTCATTCTTATTCTCAAGCAATTTTTCTTCAATTTCATTTTGATCTTCTCTACTCTGGGATTTATCATTGTCCCTTTCATCTTTTGTTTCATTGTCTGTGTTATTGTCTTTATTAACATGTCCTTGGCTTTGGTTTGGGTTATGAGCCAGGTTTACAACCCGAATTTGTTTTGGAGCTTCATGAGCTGATTTTATAGATTTTCCAGCTAGCTTATTAATGTTCCTTAGTTCCCTGCCTTGTAAGAAGCCGAAACGAAATTCTGGTAGATGTACGTATTTTTGAATGAGTATCGTATTTTGAGGTTTGTAGTTAGGGTGTCTTTTATTATCCCTCCCGGATTCTGGAGGCCAAAATATTTTGTGAGGAGGAATATCAGGAGGCAGTCGTCGTGACCTCCCTTCCTTTCAGGTTGAAGTAGCGATTTGAGACTCTTCCCTACTAGTATCATCTTTATATTCATCATTATAGTGTTGGATATCTTCATCATCTTTATATTCATTATTGACATCATGTTTCTTCGTGTTTGGCGTATCTAACTCCTTGTCTTTGTTATGTTATTCTCAACTAGTACTTCTTCTTCAGGTTCATTAATATGTTGAACTATATGTTTGTTTTCTTTATTGTCATTCAAAACAATCTCTTTTGTAGATTCATTTTGGTCTTTTACATTCTGAATTACATGCATGTTCTTTTCATCTTTATTTTCTTCGTCATTGCTATCGTCTTCTTTTCCTTTTTTCCTAGCTATTTCTTCTTTTATTTTCAATGCGATCATTTTCAATTTTGTGTACATTTCCTCTTCCTTAAGGCATCTATTTTCGATTTCTTTGAGTTTAGATTTAATAATACTTCTCAGCTTCTAACCATACATGATTTCATTGAATGTTAGAAACATATTGATTCTAGTTTGAGAAAATCTTCAAGAATATTTTAAGTTTTTTTTTTTCATTTTTTTATTTTGGAAAAATAATAATAATAATAATTATTAATAGATAATTAATAATTATTGTTACTCATTAATAATTATTGTTATTAACTATATATATATATATATATATATATATAATTTTTTTTTATATATAGTTCTTTATTTATTTAAATTATTATTTTTTTCTTTTTTACTTTGTTATTTTTTTCTTCTTTAACTTTTTTTTCCTTCCTTTTTACTTTTCTAAGCCACATATGGTTTTCTTTAAAACCATGTGTGGCTTTTCACTTTCTTTTCTCTCTGTTTTTTGTTCCTTTTTTTTTTTCCTTTCTCCTCTTTCCATTGTAAAAAATTATTTGACCACGGTCACCGTAAAACAGCTTTGATACCACTATAAAGAATATAAGTCTTACATGTTGGAAAATGTATTGTCATATATAATTGATCATTTCTACAATAAGTTCTTGTGGCTTATATATTTATGAAAAGACACATGTAAACAATGTGTCCTTCTAATGCCGACTTTTACAAAAATAATTAATAACATAAATTAATAATTAATAATTAATTAATAAGCCTGGTGCGTTAGGTCAAGTGGTTGAGAGTTGTTTATGCTGGAAAAAGGTCTCGGGGTTAAATTCGTGGCCTCACTCAATGTCTCCATCAAGTTAGGCCCCGTAATAAGGGTCAACGGTTTACCTAAGGTACCATCCTAAAAAAATGGGGAAGTATATGAGGGTTTCCCGAGCGATGTTCCATCATATAATAATAATAATAATTAATTAATGTATTATATGTTTGGTATATTACAACTTCTCAACAAAAATATATGATGACTAATCTCTCTTTGACCCTACTGCATGGGCTCACACAGTACCCATTTCTCCTTCGTGGAAGCTCATTGTCCTGCTTCCAGTCAACTTCCCCATCACTTATCTCGTCGGCCGGTATTGGGTTGGATTCCTATACATCACCAACCCAAGGATGGTCACAAACATTGAATGCTCAATGGCGTGATCCACCACTTTTCTTGTCCAGATTTTGGT
This sequence comes from Pseudotsuga menziesii, assembly GCA_001517045.1. Taxonomy (NCBI): domain Eukaryota; kingdom Viridiplantae; phylum Streptophyta; class Pinopsida; order Pinales; family Pinaceae; genus Pseudotsuga; species Pseudotsuga menziesii. Next base: position 183,788 of record LPNX011028085.1, read on the forward strand.
TGGTTGAGGGAGCAGATAGTTTGCTTGCATATAGTAAAAATGGTTTCTTGGGATCAAATGTTCCCTTTGCATATTGAGCCAATGACTTTGATGGGATGATATTGCCACTACCTTCAATTGATGAGGAAGTTCCAGTTGCACTTGCTATCTATGTCCCAACATTAGAGTTATATATGCTTTGACTGAGAACCATATTCATTGACATAGTTGTCCCTATTGTTGTTATTGCTAGAGTTGATCATATTGTTGGTTTAAAATTGTGTTGGTTTTCTAATTTTTGACAACCTGTAAGAGGATTTTTTTCAGTTTTTAATATTTATTGGATTTTTTTGTAATTTCATGGTATAAGGTTCAGAAATAAATTTTAATGGCTAAATATTTGAAAATAAATAATTCAGAAATTAAAAACAACATGTTCTAAAGTTTAAACCATACCTTAACATTTTTAGAAGCTAGAACTATAAGTCTCTAGGTTGTAGCAAAACAAGCCCAATAACAATCAAACCCTCCTTCCAAGCAACAACTCTTACCCACAACTAAGACAGTGAAACCTCCCATGACAACTTTGTTATCTTCCATGGTATCTTGGAGTTTATTCATTGATTGTTGGTAGCGTGGAGCTAAGACACTAGTGATAATAATGTCTGTAGCTGCTATGTATTCGACCTCTAGCAACAATCTTCTCCGCAATGGTTCTCCTGCACAATGACTTGGGATCTCCTCCATTCTCATAGGATTTTAGTGGCGGTTCTTTCCCATGGTCGTTGATAGCTATCCATCTCAGTCACACGAGATTCAATTCTTCCCCACAGTGGATCAACAGATGATAAAAAGGTAGGGTAAATGTTATATTTTGTTTGTTTGTTACTTTTTTTTTCATTTAAGTTTGTTTCTTTTAAAAGAAAAAGACACAATTATGGGGGGTTGGTCTACGATTCCCCCTTTTCGAGAAGGAGTACCTAAGCATCCCCCATCACCAATGCATGCTTAAGTACAACATGCCATGCTCAATTATTTTTTTCTGGACATTTTGAGAATTTGGGGATGAAGAGAAACATTTTTATAGGATCCCCCAAGTCCCAAATCCATGGGGAGCGAGAGGGAAATCCTTTGACCTTGGTAAAAGTGTCCCCATGTAACACTACAAAAAAAATGAATAAATAGCTACCATTAAAGTTTAAGAAACAATATAAAAATAATAATTAAATGTGTATGATGATACAAAATAATATATTAAATTGTTATACCCTTCTACCATATTAAATTTCACTTTCCTCATTCTACCTTTCCCTAATAGAACCTACCCTAATTTATTGATGGAGTTGGCATCCGAAAGTGAGGCATATTGATATCTACTATTACGTTAAGAAGTACCTATTAATATACACCAAGGATTCATATACAATATAGCACTACACTATAGAGCTCTTGGGGCATGGCCTTTGTCTAATGAAATATTCTAATGGATTCAAGTGCCTTTCAACTATCTACAATGACCCTCCGTATAAATGTCCACATATTTCAATCTCATCAGCATGGTGTATGAGGTAGTGTTCTTATGCATTGAAAGATGTCAAAATTAGATACATTTTCATTTCACACATCAATCAAGTACTTTCTCTCCTCCAATATTTTTTATCTTCTTTAAATATTTCCTTAGATTATAACCACCTACACATTATACAAGCAAGTTTTGACAAAATAATAATTATACATGCAAGCAAATCACATGTCAACAAATGTTGCGCTGGCTCTGTTACCAATGAGACACCAAGACCGAATGTGACTTCAGAAGATGCAGTTTCTAAGACTCGGTTCCTAAATATATGGGAAATTGGGGTCGTGAGATTTTAGACATCAGTGAGGCCGAATCTTACATTCAGGGCTTCTAGGAATCCCAACCTATATGAATTGAAATTCGAATTACATACTCAAATATAGCTTGTTTGTATTCGAAGAGCAAAGATCATAACAAGCGCAAACTCAAACTTTTGAAACTAACCAGAGTTTCTGGTCCCAGCTGATGGCAGGGGGTGCAGAGGGAGAGCATACACTACTGGTTTTACAGACTCAGTATAGTTGACATGACTGCTTTTGATCCCAATTGATCACTCGAAGCATAGAGGGAGAGCATACACAGCGCTCGACACTTAATACAGAAAGCAGAAAGCTCACAAGACTCAAATGCATATGGTGCCAAATGAGGAGAGAAGCACTTTATTTATACAAATTAAGTCAATTATCCAGTGACCCAAAACTTACACCTAAAGGTAAAAAGACTTAATTCGGATCCCATGGCAGTGGATCAAATCACACCTTTTGTTGGGTAAGTCACCCAATCCATGTGAAGAAATCTATGGACTGTTAGAATTTTATCATTTAAGCCATATGATATTAGGATATTATCTGAGAGAATAACAAGCACAGCAATCAATCATAATAGACAATGGACACAAATATTTTTCCTTGGGGAAACCATAAAGGACAAAACCCCACAACTTCCTTAGAGATAGAATAAGCACCAAAAGCAAAACCCAAAGATACAAAGATGATCTCTCGACAGCATTTATCTCTCTCTCTCTTGTCCCAGCTTCTTCTCTCTCTTAGTTATGCGCTACAACTGAGTGTGTATGAATTTATGTTAAATATAGAGCTTCCCTCTCTATTTATACTAATTCTCGACTTGACAATAACTCACTAGGGCCGACTTCTCTAGGAGAGTCTAATAACCCTAGGGCCCCACAACTATGGTGACTTTAACCCTTGATCAATAAGGAGGGTTACACTCTATGAATTTACATGACTTGTTTACATTTGAATCTCCTGATAGGAACATCGAGGCATGACATGACTCAATTACATTATAGATACTTCCCGATAGAAACATCGGGGTACAATACGTAAGATATATATTTTGAAGTTACAAATACATCAACTCTCCCTCTTAACTAGGAATGTATTCTCTCGACACAATTTATCAGCACAAGTCTTCTTCTCTGTATCATCTGGATCATCATCAAGTTTGTTTCATCACTGGATCATCACTTTATCTGAATCATCACTGCTGGATCATCATTGGTGCTATCTCAATTCTACTCATCATAGGAAGTTCTACAGAGCCAGCCCTTTTTCATGTTGGTTGGAGGCCTAGCTTCCAGGTAGGTCTTCACCTTCTTCAGCACTTATATCTGACCCAGTCAGAAAGGCCCACCCATCACTTACATCTGACCATGGGAGGAACACATCCACTACCATGTCAGAAAGGCATGCCCAACATTCACATCTGACCATGGGATGAACACATCAACCATGTCAGAAAGGCCTAGCACTTACATTTGACCATGGGATGAACACATCAACCATGTCAGAAAGGCTTAGGACTTATATCTTACCATGGGATGAACACATCAACCATGTAAGAAAGGCTCAGCACTTATATCATACCATGGGATGAACACATCAACCATGTAAGAAAGTCTCAGCACTCACATCTGACCATGGGATGAACACATCAACCATGTCAGAAAGGATTAGCACTCACATTTGACCTTGGGATGAACACATCAACCATGTAAGAAAGGCTCAGCGCTTATATCTTACCATGGGATGAACACATCAACCATGTAAGAAAGGCTCTGCACTTATATCTGATCATGTGGGATGAACACATCCCTCAGTCACATTAGAATGGCTCTGCACTTATATCTGACCATGGGATGAACATATCAACCATGTCAGAAAGGCTCACGAACTCATCACTTCCCTTTGGAGGGAACCTCAATCTGGAGAACACCAAGCTTCTCTCTGAAGTACTCAAACTTCACTCTAGCTAATGGTTTGGTTAACAAATCAGCTAATGGTTTGTGCAGAGAGGAGCAGGGATATGGTTCCTCGATCGCAACATATCCCTCTGCACCATATCCCTGATATAGTGATATTTGATCTCGATATGCTTCGACTTGTCATGGAACACTGGGTTCTCTGACAACTTCACACAACTCTGGTTGTCGCAATATATGCAAGTAGCATCCAACTAGAGATCAAACAAATCAGATAGTAGTTTCCTAAGCCACACTGCCTCATAGCTAGCTGAACAAGTTGCAACATACTCTGCTTCGGCTGTACTCAGTGCCACACAGGATTGCTTCCTGCTAAACCATGAGATCATACATGATCCCATACTGAAGCAGCACCCTGAAGTGCTCTTCCTATCAATGGCACTTCCTGCCCAATCTGAATCCACATAACCTTCCAGGTTAATCTTCTGATTCACCCTATACTTGAGCCCATAATCAACTGTACCCTTCAGGTACCTCAGAATATGCTTTGTAGAAATCAAGTGAACATGTCTTGGATTTGTCAGGAACTGGCTCAATGTGTTCATAGCAAAGCAAATATTTGGTCTCCTATTCGTCAGGTTCATCAAGGACCCGATCATCTGAAGATACATCATAGCATCAACCGACTCAAATGAAGCATCACTCAATAGCTTCAGGTTTGATGCCATAGGCGTGGTCATGGCCTTGCAGTCCATCATCCCGAACCTCTTTAGGACCTCTACTATATACTTCCCTTGTCCCAGGGATATTCCATCTATACCTTTCCACACCTCCATGCCTAGAAAGTAGTGCATCATGCCCAAGTCCTTCATCTCGAACTCGACAGCAAGCTTCCTCTTTGTATCAACAATCAAACCATCCACACATGTTACAAACAGATCATCTACATATAGTAGGAGTATCATTGGGTTCCCTTCTTCAACCTTGCAGTAAAGGTTGGAATCTGCTTTACTCTTAGTAAAGTCCAAACTAGATAGGAAGTTGTCAATTCTGCCATACCATGTCCTGGTTTCCTGTTTCAAACCATACAGGGCTTTCTTCAATTTACACACATGATTCTCCCTGTCATGTGTCTCAAAATCGAGTAGCTTCTCCACATACACTTCCTCTTCCACTACACCATTCAAGAAAGCAATCTTGACATCCATCTGGTGTATCTTCCTTTTTATTATAGCAGCCAAAGCAAGTATTGATCTGATGAAAGTGTATCTTGCTACAGGTGCAAAAGTCTCTTCATAATCTATTCCTTCTTTCTGGGAGAAGCCACGAGCCACAAATCTTGCTTTATATTTCTCTATGCTACCATATGCAGCATGCTTGATCTTGTAGATCCACTTGGAAGTCACAACAGACTTCCCATCTAGTCTTGGGACAACATCCCAAACATCATTCTTCATGATCGACTGGCACTCTTCAATCATAGAATCCTTCCATTCTTTATTCTCTGTTGCTTCTTCATATTTGTAAGGTTCTTTATCAATGATGTCACATAATAAGGCTACATATCTGGAGTAGGACCTAGTTCTTTTTCTTTCTCTGTTCATTTCTACTGGAGCCCCATATCTTTTTGCACCTTGGATAGCCTCTCGTAACCATGCAGGTTTCCTCTTGTGAGGATTCTTCTCTTGAGGTGGATCTACCGGTTCCTGAGGTTCTTCCATTTCTTGATCTTCTTTTGGAGTTGCTTCATTCATAGTTGTATTACGGATTCTGGGTACTTCTGATTCTTTAGAGTCTTCAAAAGGCTTTTTCTGGACTTGATGTAAGTTGTGTCTTCATCAAATGTTACATCTCTGCTGACGTCGATCATCTTGAATCCTGGAAATTATATTTTGTAAGCCTTCAAGTTCTTAGAGAATCCCACAAATATACCCTTCTTTCCTGAAGGATCTAAATTTGTCCTCTTTTATTTTGGAATGTGTATGTACACTGGATAGCCAAATATTCTAAGATGATTTACTTCTGGTTTCTTGCCGGAAAATAATTGTTCAGGTGTTTTGTTCTTGAGTACTCTATGTGGAGTACGGTTCTGTACATACACAGTTGTCCTGGCAGCTTCTGCCCATAGATGCATAGGAAGTTCTTGATCATGAAGCATTGCCCTTGCTGCTTCCATGATCGTTTTGTTATTTCTTTCCACAACCCCATTCTGTTGTGGATTATATGGAGTGGTCAACTCCTTCTTAATCCCTAAATCTCAGCATAATTCTTTAAATTCATTTGATGTGAATTCTCCACCATTATCTGATATAAAGATCTTGATCTTGTTCTCTGTGTGGTTCTCGATCAAGGATTTGAATTCTTTGAATTTGCTGAATACTTCATCCTTGTTCTTCATGAAGTATATCCATGTCATCCTAGAAAAATCATCAATGAAAGAAACATAATATACATACCCACTTAGAGAACTAGATGACATTGGACCGCATACATCGGAGTGGATGATTTCCAAGATTCCTTTTGCCTTGCTCTCGCTACTTGGAAATGTTTGCTTTGTGTTCTTTCCCTTCGCACATCCTTTGCATACACCTTCATGTTTTTCCTGCATTTCTAGAAGACCTTCAACAACTTTTCTTGCAAGTGGTAGTGCCCTGTAGTGCACATGTGCAATCCTTCGATGCCACAGTTCATTTGGTTCTACTGAGTCATGAACCAAAGCTTGTTCTGGTTGGCCCTTCAATTTACATAGTCCTCCCTCTTGTTCTCCAATTACTACTACATCGTCAATAGTCTTTCCTTTTTGCCACATGAGGGCTTGTCCATCTATAAATGCAATCCTCATGCCTTTTGCATCCAATGCAGAGATGGAGAGAAGGTTCTTCTTTAGTCCTAGTACAAATAGGACATCCTTCATCTTTATAGACTTTCCAGAGTCTAGTTTGTAGGAGGATTCACCACTACCTTTTATTGGATACTGGTAGTCATCCCCAAGTTTCACCTTGTGGCGTGATTCATGTTCTAATAGTCTCACAAAGGATTCCTTAAATCCCGTCATGTGTTTGGAGGCACCACTGTCTATTAGCCAATCATTGCTTCCATGTGAGACAGTTCCCGTGAGGGAAAAGATCAAAACATATTCTTCATCACTTGAAGAATCATCACTTTCTTGCTTGATTCTCTTCTTGGGAGGTTCATCATCCTCTGCAGTGTTAGCATGATGTCTTTTCTTGTTTCCCTTCTTCTTGTGAGAGCTCCTAGGACAATCTCTAGCATAGTGTCCTCTTTCATCACACGTAAAGCATCTGAATTTAGGTAGATTCTTGTTAGATATTATAGGATGAGATTGCTTACCTTGGTGATGGTCTGTTCTTCTCTTCTTGGAATGTACTATGAGAGCTTGATCTTCATTTCCCATCTTTTCTTCTCGAGCTACTATTAGAGCTTCTTCTTGTGAGCATTATTCCCATAGTCTACTAAACTTGGTTAGTTTCTTCCTGGCATAGATCCATTGAATGAAGGAGTCCCATGCTCTAGGGAGACCATTCAAGGTGGTCATCACAATCTCTGCATTCTCTACATCTTCATCTACTGCTTCAAGTTGTTCCTTGATCTGAGAGACCCTTGTAAAGTAAGACTGTATAGTATCCTCATTCTGGATCATTACATTCTTCAATTGATTTCTCTAATTCATCTTCCGATTTATGTTCTTCCCTTCAAGTAACTTGGTCAGGGCATCAAACATCTCTTTGGGTTTCTTTAGGGAGGACACTTGAGGTATAAGGTGATCCATGATTGAATCAACAATAATCCTCTTAGCCATGACCAATTTCCTTTTGTGTAAGGCCTTAGCCTCATCTCCCTCTGGAACTATAACCTCTTCACTTATGTAGGAGTCCAATTAATTTTCTTCTAGGACCAGGGACATCCTATACTTCCAGGATCGGAAGTTGTTAGCTCCCTCAAGCTTTTCATCAAGCTTGGTGTAATGAGACATCTTAACAGAGAACCTCAAATGGAAATACAAAATATTTAGACCTTACCAGTTTAAGATGTCTGAATTGAATCTGGAGCTGGATTTCTGTAGAGCTGGTTTTCTGGTTCAGGAGCATATTAGGGTTTGAATTTCTGGGAGTTCTACCCAACCAAAAAATTCAATTTTTATCTCTAAAATTTGATTTTGTGGAGGATATCAATCCCAGCCTAGGCTCACTCAAAAATTCCACTTTTGTGGAAAGCCCTAATTTCCCACTGCAGTGTTGGGTCAAAAACTGAAAATCCTCATAATCAGATTCTACTTCGCCAGAAAGATGCGCCCTAGAGAGGAGAGTCAGCCTAGCCTCCTTTTTCTAATGATATGTGGAGAGAGATACAAAAAATAAGAAGCCCTAGATTCAACAACTGCATAGTGTCTTCTTCTCAGGTTAGCTCTGATACCATGTTAGATTTTTATCCTTTAAGCTATATGATCTTAGGATCTTATCTGAGAGAATAACAAGCATAACAATCAATCACAATAGACAATGGACACAAATATTTTTCCTCGAGGAAACCATAAAGGAGAAAACCCCACAACTTCCTCATAGATAGAATAAGCACCAAAAGCAAAACCCAAAGATACAAAGATGATCTCCCGACAACAGTTGTCTCTCTCTCTCTTGTCCCAGCTTCTTCTCTCTCTCATTTATGCGCTACAACTGAGTGTGTATGAATGTGTGTTAAATAGAGAGGCTCCCTCTCTATTTATACTAATTCCTGACTTGACAATAACTCACTAGGGGTGACTTCTCTAGGAGAGTCTAATAACCCTAGGGCCCCACAACTACGGGGACTTTAACCCTTGATCAATAAGGAGGGTTACAATCTATGACTTTACATGACTTATTTACATTATTGAATCTCTCGATATGAACATCGAGGCATCACATGACTCAATTACAGTACATATACTTCCCGATAGAACCATCGGGGTAAAATACATAAGATATACATTCCGAAGTTACAAATACATCAACATGGACCAACAACAGACAAGACCTTTACACAGTGGAGATACTGTTAGCGGCCCATAATGCTTTCCATTAGTCATTGTCATAATTACAAATACATGGGTTTTCCCCATATGTACAACCATCGAATCTATCAGAGTCACTGTGAAAACCGAATTCTGTATCCGAAAATAAGGAATTTGAAAACATTGTTCCACATCGGATCCAAGCATAATTTCATTAGGAACACAACAGAATTCTCCTTGAAAAATGAATTCAACTTTAAAATTTAATGGAATCCTTCTTGTATGAATATTATTATCTAAGAGGCATCCATTTTTATCCATTCTTCTGTATTTATGCTGAGTGAAAATAGGGGGTTCAAGAGGAGAGTATGTTCCTCCAAAATGTCGCAGCTTAAATTTAAACCACATGTGATTTTGGTGTGCCACGATCATTTCTACTTGAAGGTGTAAAATGGAATTGGCTCGTCTTTGAACCCAATCTTTTCTTGGACGGAATTTGTCAAGGAATACTTATGTCTAGATGGACCATTGTTGCTGCACTAGGGTAGAAGGATCTCCACAAATGATTATCTCACCTTGTTCTTTGCAGAACTATAAGATGATATTGTAGCTATTCCAAGTTAGAAAACCTGGACCTAGATCCACATAAAACAACTCTCTGCCATCTATATAAGCTGTATCAATCCAAACATGATTGAGTTGTTGAAGTTGATGCAAGGAATTTTCTAAGCTTTTAAAGGCTTCTTTTTCCCATCTCTCCAAGATTTGAATTTTCATCGGAGAGGCATTTAATTGTTGAATCAAAGAAAGTTCCATATATTTATTTGCTTCCTTTTTGTTGGCGCAATTTAAAAATTATCTCTTTCTGCTTCTGTCAAGGGATCTTTGAAGATACGAAACTTGCACTTTTTATTTGAAGATCTTGATGCTCCAGAGATGAACATATTGAGGATGGGTTTCTCCTGTAGTCCTTCTCTGGTTAACATGTCAACAACACAACTTAAATATCCTAGCTTATATACAATCTCAAAATCAAAGATTTGCAACCAAAGAAACCATTTTAAAATCCTAAAACTATTTTTTGCCTTAATATTTTCATTTTTGAATATCCCAGGAATTATTTTCAAGTCTGTTCTAACAATGAACTTGACAAGTTTTAAATAAAGCTTGAAATGATTTACAGTCTTTTTAACTGCAAGGATTTCCTTGTGACTTGATGGATAATTGATTTCTGCGTTCTTGAAGGCTCCGGAGGCGTAGCCACGGATTTCTTCTTTATCTCCATGTTTCTGTATAAGGATACCTCCCCAAGATTTATTAGAGGCGTATGTTTCAATCACTATTTGACCAGAACCTTGCGGGAGTGAGAGTGGAGGAAGTTGTTTCACTTATATTTTATTTTCTTTACAGTATCCGTTATAGCTTTATTCCATCTTGGGGGATTTTTCTTCAGTTGTTGCTACAACAGATGAATGTCATATGCTTTCCCTTTGTAGAATGGCCTGATATAATTCAAACTTCCCAAAAATCTCTGCAATTGAACCTTTTCCAGGATATGATCAGGCAAGTGAGCAAACACCTTCAAGACATGTTCTTGAAGAATCACCTGTCCTTTACTTATTTTGTATCCCAAAAATTCAATATCTTTTTTACCAATTTCCATTTTGGATTTTGACAAAACCAAACCATTTTTAAAAACTAAAGAATAAAATTCTTGAAGATGTTTTAAATGTTCCTGCAAATTTCTTGAACAAATAAGAATATCGTCTATATACACTAATTCCCATTTATTTTCTCTGAAGATGTCCTCTATTCTTTTTGAAATTTTGATGGTGCATTGTTGATGCTAAATGGAAGCACTTTCCATTGCTACTGCCCATGAGGAACAACAAAGGCAGCTTTGAACTTGTCTTTTTGCTTCAATTCCAATCTGATAAAAACTAGACTTCGAGTCAAACTTGTTGAAAATTGTACATCCTGTTATTCTTTGCAAAAGACTAGATTTATCGGGGAGAAGGTATCAAACTGGCTCAAGGACTTTGTTCAAGGGTTTAAAATTCACAACCAGTATGCTTTTTCCTCTTTTTCTCTCAAAGTGTTTGTTGACAACAAATACTCAGCATGCCCAAGGCCTCTTAGAGGCTTCTATGAGGCCTTTGTCTAATAGTTATTTGATCTCATTTGCATAGAATTCTCTTTCTGAGGGAGACATGAGGGCTACAGAGGCTTTTTGAGATTTTGGTTTTTCCAGAGGGTGAAAAGGTAAAGAGAAGAAGTATTTTTCTATGGTCCAAAAGGCGTTAGGTGACTATGAGGTACAATCCTTCTCTAATTTTGAGGAAATTTCAAAGAGGGAAGAGTCTTTATGCATTTCTGCATAAGCAATGCATCTTTCCATTTTAAATAGTTTTGCAAGACTGAGATAGGGGTTAGACTGAGGTACAAAATTCTTACATTTGAATGAAGCAGAATAGTATAGGGAAGTGGAAAATCTTATGTCATTTATTGTAAAAGTAAAAATCATGTTAGGCTGATCAACTGTGATGGGGCCAACTTTATGCAAAAAAGCTGAGCCTATTATGCAATCTTCCTTAAGGTCATCTAGTCTATTGATATGCATAGCTTCTATTATTCTGCTAATGCTTATTGGAAAGTTTGGAACTCTATTTTTGAGTTGTACAGGAGTTCTTTCAATGGCTACACCATCTTCGTTTGATTTTTCCCAGTTAAAAGATGGTATAACATTTCCTTTTGCCATATTCATTTGGAAACCTGAATCTATTATACAATCAATCTCATAAGCTTTAAATTTAGATGGACAAAAATTTATTTTGATGAAATAATTAGGACAAGTGAATAGCCCAAGAGAGGCTAGCGATGGTTCTTCATCATGGCAATTTTCTGCTTCTGAATCACTAGTGTGTTGAGAATGTTTTGGACTGTCAGCAACTTTTGGTAACTGTAGTGCTTCAGCATAGGATCTACACATTTTTTCATTAGAGGACTAGTCTCTTTCTCTGATTGTTATTTCAAGCATTCTTTTCAATTCTTCTATTTCTTTTACCAGCTTCTTTAAGGAAGTATGCTTATATTTGATTTGTATTCTAAGCATATTCTCTTTATCTTTTCTAAACTTTTGTCTATCCTCATGATGATCAAGATATCCCTTGTATAAATCTGCAGGATGGTAGAATGTTGGATTCTTGCTGATTTCTAGAGAGCGTATTTCTCTCTCTCTCTCCTGAAACTTTCTCTTTTGCTTTCATTCTAGCTAAAAGATTTATCTTTTCTTCTTTTAGATCTTGCCTTTTCATATACTAATGAATCAGAGTCCCAGATAATTCTTTATCAATTTCAACAATCCTAAATTCTGAAGAGACCTTAGGCGGGTTAGAAGAGAACATATAAAAACTGAAGTTAGGAGGACCAGAACACCCTCCTAAATTTGCTTCTTCATCAGAATCTGGAGAAGATGATTAAGATGAGTCAAGGGAAATTTTATCTAAAGTAGGTTCTAAATCAAAGGAATCACATTCTTATCCTCAGAAGACAATTTCACCTTCAGGGTAATCCCCTGCTTCACACCAAGCTAGATCCACCAAGTTGAATCTAGATATTTTAAGAAAAGGGCAACAAGTCTAGGATTTTTATTTTTATTTGGGCATTTGTTTGCCCAATGGCCATTTTTACCACAAATGAAACATTTCTCTTTATTGGCAGGTTCAGATCTTTTCTTGAAATATGTTTTTTTTCTTGAATATTTTTCCCTTTTTATGCTTGTAGCCTTTATCTGGAAGAAATCTAGGTGCACTGGTGTATTTGGGCTGGTTTTTCTTTTTGCAACTACTTGATTCTTGCCCAAAGATTCCTATATTATTGGCACCATATCCCCAATATGGAAGTTCCACAACGTCTTTACAAAAACCAGGGGAAAACATTGAAGAGTGTCGCTTAAAATATTTAGCCACTCCTTTCTCCAGATAATGTAGATTGCCAAGTTACCATGATGAATCCATGAAATTGAGCAAGAGAAAGACATGACAGAGGAATGTTTTTACCTTTAAGATGTTGTTCAACAACATCAGGAACATGGCTAGGAAAACTTATTAAGTAATGCTTCAGATATGCAGATTTATCAGCATTGCCAGAAGAAATTAACAATTTTTGCATATAACAAAAGTATTCTTCACTCGTATTTAGGTCATAGATTTTGGCAGACATAAATAAGGATGCAATATGTTCATAATATTGATTTTATTTATGACCATAAAACTCTTTGCCTGGGATGGTAAGAATGTTTTGTCTGTGTCTGTTGCATTTAGCATTTCTTCCCTGGATTCTTGAGGAATCCAATGCCACCATTCTAAAGTTAAACCTAAAAATCTGCAACCATCTGGAGTGCTAGTTTTTGGCCATATATTTGACAGAATCTAGATGGTTGTTCTGATTTGGGAATGGGATTGACATTGTATGTTCAACATAGGTTGATAAAGAATTTGGGAGATTAAATTATTCATCCTATTTATTCTAAATCTAAGAGAAAGAGGTACTGCCGAAGGAGAAGGATCAGAGAGTTATGACATTTCTGTATCAAAAGGAGGAGGAGGACCTGTTATTTGAGGATGATTTTGTCTTTGGTTGGTTGGATTTGAAGATCCAACATATTGTCTTTTTGAAATTTTGAATGTCGATAAATATTTATCTGGAAGGGCATTTGGTATTCATTTAAACTGAGAGACCATATCTTTCAATTCATTAAATTCTGCTTGGTCTTCCATTTCTTGACAAAAATGAATTCTGGTCTTTAATCTTCTTTTTTCTCTTGAATACTCATCATCTCGAATGAGTATATTCTTTCATGTTTGATTTGGTGACCTTTAGTTGCAAGCTCTAATGCAATTTGGCTTACATGACTCCTTTTATTGTTTATGTTGTAAGATAATTGCATTTTTTACCTCTTCTTGATCTGAAAGCAAATGATCAATTTTAGCTTCTAACAACACAATGTGCTCTTTTTCTGTCTGATATTTTTGTTTTAGAAGCATAATATCCAAGGTGATGTCATCTATATTTTATCCAGTTAGATTATGTTGATAATTGTTGTAATTAAGCAGCTTTATCTCATTTGAGACTGTTTCATGTGGGGTTGATGATTTGTGTTGCATGAATTATCTTTTGGAGATACCATCATGAGAAAACTCTATGAAAGTAGTATCAAGAATATTTCTTCCTGGGTGGATTGAGGTATCACCTTGTGGGTTTGTAGAGGTGAAACTTGGGCTACTTAGAGGGAGAGACATGATGTACAAATTCACTCCTTTGTTTCTGAGTTTTAGTCTCGCAACTGCTTTTCGAGAAGCAGGGCAATCTGCATGCTGACCTTTATGATCATTGTTATGAAAACCTGAGAAGGAAAGATGGGAAGAAGAACAGGGTTCAAACAAGGTGTTAGCACTATTTTTGGGTTAAGTGTTTGGCAAGAAATTAGATCAGTGAAATAAAGGATAAGGCCTGAAAAATTCTCATATCATACCACTTTAAAGGATGTTAATAAGGTTCTATAGGGAATGGATGGCCTGGATGCGCAACGGAGAAGATCAAAGGTCATAAATCATTTCTGCCAATGAAAAATCAGGAGCAAAAGAACAAAAAAGACAAAATTCAATGGTGAAAAATTGTAAAACCTGATTTCTGCCTTCCGCAGTCTGAGATTCGATGGCTCAGAGCACTTCCGTTGTCTTATAACTAGATCTTGTTCTTATTTTATCTATTCTTTTTGTCCTAATTTTCAACTGTTGGTTTACAATGATTTTATATTTTATATTGATTTTAAGAATTTTTAACAATCAATCATTTTGGTTGGATTTAATGCTTTTAATGGTTGAATTATTTCATTATTTTAGTTTTAAGGTTTGTCTTTTCGGCTTATTAGTTAATATGTGCATCTTTAAGCTTTCAAAAACTTATAATAAAAGTTTATTCCAAGTTTTGATTTATAATCTAACTCTGATTTTTTAGTCCTTTGTCAAATATTTTCATGAGAAGATTCCTGTAGCAGCTCTGTTTTTCATGTTTTTGTCATTGTCATTGGGAGCAGATTATGAGGAGATGTAAACGAATTCAGGACAACCAAAAGTGTTTTTTTTCCAAAACAGACTCATTCATAAAAACCTCTCTCAGTTTTGCAACAGCTAATAGCATTTGAGATATTCGAATTCATCTTTGTGGCCTATTTTCAAGGTTTGAATTATTTAATAATTTCCTGTTTTAGTCACAAATTTGCAGCACGTATTCCAATCAATTGAACAGGAATTTTGAAAAACCAAGAGAGGTTTTTGTTCATAACATAATAATTAAAAAAAACCTCTCTAAATGTTTGCACAGGTGTCTCCGATCGAGATATATGAAGGTGTATTTGAGACCCAAATTTCCAAAAATTCGTCAAATTTCTCCAAATCCGATTTGCTATTTTTGGGTTAATTATCTTTAAAGATTTTGAGTTATCATGTAACTAATTGATGTAATTATTTCAAATTTCAACCTAGAAGGTAGTTATGGAACTACTTTACTTTTGTAATGATAAAATGAAGACAAACATACAGTTTTGAGGGGGGAATTTTCACTCAAGGAGAGGCTTTGGAGCTTTGATTTCTCAAGCTAGCACTTATAACTCTTATGTAAGTGGATGATTGTTATTGATTATATATAAACTGATAATCCCTTTTACCTATCATGCTTTTTCATTTATGATCTGTTTGATTGCTCAGTCTACAATTTCATTTCTTGTTTTTAAAGGTTTATTCATGTAAATGCTTGTAGCCTGTGGGTGTAATTAGTATTTCATGTGTAATGTTTATGGCTTATTGGGATGTGTTTGATCCCCAGTTTATCCAACTTGCATGATTCAGTTCTGTATTAGCTTGTGGATGTTTATTTCCTCCTTGCTGATGAAGTTTTTAAAACCAAAACCCTAAAACCTATTTTATTTAATTTTACTTTTGAGATTGTGTTGGCTTGTTCTTCTAGTAGTCTAAGAATAGTTTCTGGCACTAACATCTTTGGCACCGTTGTCGAGGATGAAGCTGAAGTATATCTTCCCTGGGATATCATTATTCATCTGATTTTGAGAGGTGAACAAAGTCAGAAAATATTTTAGACTACAAATTTTCACCGATGACTCCACGATTAAAGATTCCACTGCAAGGAGAATTTTGTTGACAGAAAAATGAAGAAGCCAAATGGAAAGACTGGATATCAGCTTGTAACTTTACTCCATGAGGTTTTGTTCTTATTCATCAGTTCTTTCCTATCTTTCCCATTGCATGTCAAAAGAATTATTTTTTGTTTTGTCTATTCCGATGATCATAAACCTTCAAGTACATATCCCTCTTTGGAAGAAGAAAATCTGCATTCTTCTTGTTTTATTGATGTTGATCCTATTCCTTCATGTGAAATACATGTGCAGCATGATATACATATACCCAAATCTCTTGAAGTTGATTATTCTGGTCATCTTGTAGAGAATAAAGCTAATCTATTACCTTCTACCATCACTGCTGAAACTTGCGAACATCTTGTTGAACCTCATTTTCAACTCACAGATTTTCAGTCTAGACTCGGACAGAAGATGTTTAAACCTCTTAGGCTACCATATCTCTTACATCCTTACCCTTCCTACTTTGTTGAATATCTTCCCCATTTTATTGGAAAAGACCATATTACAGCAGAGAAGCATTTAGAATCTTTTCATAATTTCATTGATAATTTTGAAATCATGCATGAGGATGTCATCATGAGGTTATTTTTGAAATCCTTTGCTAGAGATGCTAGGTTTTGGTTTCGAAATTTAAAAGCTGATTCAATTGGATCATGGGAAGAGTTACATGATGTCTTTTTGAAGTATTGGGGTAAGAATAAATCTTATGATCCATTTCTTTCTGAATTTTATAGTTTGAAACGAGAGAATGATGAGCCAATTACTAAATTTAATTGGAGGTTTCAAAGTTTTTATATCAGTATGCCTCCGGAGATCAGACCTTCGGAAAAACTTGCTATGGTATATTATGTTATGGCTCAACATTCAGATCTTGTTTTTTTCCTGTTAGAAAGGAAATCATCATCTCTAAGACAATTGTTTGAGGATGCAAAAGGAGTGGAGGAGAACATTCAAGCTTGCAAAATGCTTCGAGATCAGGCTCATGTTGAAGATATGCAAGCTTATGAACAGGAAGAAGAACGTAGGTATCATTCAGATTTAAGACAGTTTTCTTCATCATTTTCAGATTTTCATATGAACAAGGATATAAATGACGCTTGTGTTGATTCTTCATATCACTTTGCTGATTTTTTTGATGATAATATACTTTCAGTGGATTATAGTAGAAATTTCTTAGTTCCTACTATGAGATTATCATGTTATGAAGAAGAAGTTGCTGCTCTTCAACCTCTCACTATTGATATAAGAAATAAGTTGCCATTCTTGACTTATGGTCACTTTCAGAATTTTATTTGTTCAAGTTTTGATAAGGGTTTTATTTAAAGGTCGAGAAGCAGTTTGAAAAGCCCTTGGTTTCCATTCTTGATCCAAAGTTTAAAAAGAACAGCAATGGAGAGGAAGAGAATGTTTCAATTTATGATGAATATAATGAAGACAATGAAGTTTTAAATCGAAAATTTCATGATCCCGTGGCTTCTTGGATGGAGTTGTATTTTTCAAAGGTTTCTAATGCTCCATATTTTGGCATACTTCCTATTTTCATTCATAAGTATCAACTGCCTACATACTCTTTATTGCATTTATCACATCTTTTGTGGGTTTTATCAAACAATAGCATGCATGGAATTATGATTCTCAATCAAATGGTTTCTTGGATTCACTGGAAGTATGATTACACTTGATTGGGTTGTTTCCTCCGATTAGAAGTAGGAGTAAATGGCAGAATAAGCTCGCTATACGAACATGTAGATTCTTTTCAATATGCTGGTTTGTAGCAGTATTTTGTCATTTCAAATGTATATGTTCAGAGTTTGAGAAAGTTGCAGAGATTTGGTAAATGACTCCATCACCCAATGAATAATGCATAAGGTCTACAGGTTCTTGAAGCCTCACAAGGAGGACTTCATCCTGTAGCAAGAGCCAGATGTTATAACTAGATCTTGTTCTTAGTTTATCTGTTCTTTTTGTCCTAATTTTCAACCGTTGTTTTACAATGATTTTATATTTTATGTTGATTTTAAGAATTTTTAACAATCAATAATTTTGGTTGGATTTAATGCTTTTAATGGTTGAATTATTTCATTATTTTAGTTTTAAGGTTTGTATTTTCGGCTTATTAGTTAATATGTACATCTTTAAGCTTTCAAAAACTTATAATAAAAGTTTATTCCAAGTTTTGATTTATAATCTAACTCTCATTTTTTAGTCCTTTGTCAAATATTTTCATGAGGAGATTCCTGTAGCAGCTCTATTTTTTCTATTTTTGTCATTGTCATTGGGAGCAGAATACGAGGAGATGTAAACGAATTCAGGAAAACCAAAAGAGTTTTTTTTCCACAACAAAATCATTCACAAAAAACTCTCTCAATTTTGAAACAACTGTTATCATTTAAGAGATTCAAATTCATCTTTGTGGCCTATTTTCAGGTTTTGAATTATTTAATAATTTCCTGTTTTAGTCACAAATTTGCAGCATGTATTCCAATCAATTGAACAGTAATTTTGAAAAACCAAGAGAATTTTTGTTCATAACATAATCATTTAAAAACACCTCTCTCAGTGTTTGCACAGGTGTCTCGGATCGAGAGATATGAAGGCGTCTTTGAGACCCAAATTTCCAGAAATTCGCCAAATTTCTCCAAATCCGATTTGTTATTTTTGGGTTAGTTATCTTTAAAGATTTTGAGTTATCATGTAACTAATTGATGTAACTGTTTCAAAATTCGACCTAGAAGGTAGTTATGGAACTACTTTACTTTTGTAATGATAAAAGGAAGACAAACATATAGTTTTGAGGGGGGGGGGTTTCACTCAAGGAGAGGCTTTGGAGCTTTGATTTCTCAAGCTAGCACTTATAACTCTTATGTAAGTGGATGACTATTATAGATTATAAATAAACTGATAAGCCCTTTTATCTGTCATGCTTTTTCATTTTTGATCTGTTTGATTGCTCAGTCTACAATTTCATTTCTTGTTTAAAGGTTTATTCATGTAAATGCTTGTAGCCTGTGGGTGGAATTAGTATTTCATGTGTAATGCTTATGGCTTATTAGGATGTGTTTGATCCCTAGTTTATCCAGCTTGCATGATTCAGTTCTGTATTAGCTTGTGGATATTTATTTCCTCCTTCCTGATGAAGTTTTTAAAACCAAAACCCTAAAACCTATTTTATTTAATTTTACTTTTGAGATTGTGTTGGCTTGTTCTTCTAGTAGTCTAAGAACAATTTCTGGCACTAACATGTCGAAGATCAACGACTTGAAAAAGAACAAAAGGGCGAAGATCAGAAAGCAGAAATACCAAATATTTTATTGTGAAAAGTTGAGTCCCACTTTCCATGATCTGCAAATTCGATGGTCAGGGATAACTTCCACACAAATCGACGGTCCAAAAAAAGGTGGAAGCGGAGAAGGCAGAATTGCAGTCGCGGAAGTTGGAAAATCTTCCTTCTACTTTTCGCTAAAGGGGGAAGAGAAAAGGCGGAAGCGGAAAAGGACATAAAGTTGGTCGTGAATGGGTGAAAGTAAGCTTTCCGCGATCCACAAGATCAACGATACGAAAGTTTCCTGCAAACAATCAATGGCCAGGAAGAGAGTGGAAAGGAGAAAAGCGGAAACATAAGAAATTTGGTTGTGAAAAGAAGAGATCTCGCTTTCCGCTTTTCAACAGCTCGTATCTTGATCTCAGATCAACGAATGGGAAAGTTTCCACCTAAGATCAATGGTACGGAAAGGAGCAACATGTGCACGAGGTAAGAAGGATTCCCAATATGTGGAACTCAATAAACCTTGCAGTTTTAAACGACCCAGATCACCCTTGATCTCAGATCAATGGTAGAGGTGAATTCCGTTGATCTAACATGTTCATGGAAATTAACTTTTAAAATTCATGGAATTACTTAAAGGCCGACAAGTTTTGATAGAGGAGATCTAATTAGGGATGGATCAACAGCGGAGGTTGATTTCACTGATTCAACATGTGAGGACAAACAAACTTTTGAAATGATCAAAATTGGGTACAGGGTGCAGGTTTTGATGGCCAGGATCAATGCTCAATCCAAATCTACGATGGGTGCACATTTCGCAGCCAGAACATACACGAAAGATCAAATATTTTGGGGTTGCAAAATCCTGTAGGACCCGCACTTTTGAACGGCATAGATTGTGGCAGAGTTTGATCTATGGCTCGAATTGATTTCGCAATGGGAAGAAGCAAGGAGTTTATCAAGTTGGAGGATTGCAAAATTAGTTATAGGTTGCATCGTTGGATGGTTAAGATGTCTCGTAGATCAATATCTATGGCTGAGGTTTATTTCAAAGGAGAAAGAAGTAGGGAAGATTGAAGTTGTTGCATGGTCGTTGGAGAGGTTCTTACTGTCATTTTCAGCAAGCGAGGTTGAATCCCTTCTATCAAAATTCCCAAATTGATCCATCATGTGCGTTCTAGCATGCTTTCTCGATTTTTTTTTGTGATCATGGCGAATCTCCCAGATAAGCATTTGTTAGTATTTTGATTCCCATGCTATAACTAATTTGGCTTTGTTTCGAGGTTGGTCTCGGGAGCCTATGATACTATAAATATACCCTCAATAGAGGAAGACAGGATTGGAACCTGTGAGATTTTTTTATGCATTTTGAGATCTATCGTTAATAAAATTGCAGAGTCTAATGCTGGCCTGTTGCTGCAAAGATTCCTGTGTATTTTGTAGTTATAGTTTGTTATTTCCTTTCCCATGTTCATGTATTTCTTGTTAAACTTGCCATTATGTTTTCTTCATATCTAAAATGAGTGTGTCATATTTGAGAATTCATATTGTTATGCTCTGGCTATTGTTTCAGGTATTCACTAATCTTTCTTACCAAAGTTGATGCATAATTCATCTCTTAATGTTCTATATTGATGGACTATTATCGTTTCTTCTTTATCACCAGACAAACTACTTTTTTACTGTAACCGAGTGTTACCTTTCCTTTGTCGAATTTCACCTGCAAATTGTTATGTGATTCATGAATATTTGTGACTCCATAGCCCAATGTAAGCTTTCCTTGTTTCAACCATAAACATAATCTGAATTTTATTTTAGTTTTATATTTGGCCCTGTTAAAAATCAGCGAGAGATCCCTCTCTAGAAAAGAGGAAGCCAACTTCCTTTCTTAAAGTGGTTATGTTGTTACCTTTGGATTTACCTTCTGCAACCTTGGTACAATTCTGAGTGCTAACAAATTGGCGTTGTTGTCGGGGACGAAAGTGCAAATCATCCCTAGGAGAGACGACAAAGATTTCAAGAAGAAAGGGTTTATGTGGGCAAATAGAAAATTCTGCATTTGAAACAGGTCGTACGTTTGCTCTAGCGACTCCTCATTGATTTTGAAAAAGATTTTAGAAGGCATCCTGACTTCCAGGAGGTCACATACACAAGGTAATCCCGACACTAAGATTTTACAAGGTGTGGAAAATCCAAAAAGATTGCTTAGAAGTACGGGAAAAGAACAAATAAATATTTCCAATTTGATGCATCATCTTCTCAAGGATTTCATAGCATTCGGGAGTTTGGGTGGGAAACAAATTTTGAAAGGCCCTTGTTGAAATAAAAATCTGAATCTGAAGTTTGAAGGAAAATGAAATTAATCCCAGTAGGTTAGAATCATATGTGCTTGATTCTCTTTGGTAAAACCTTCAAAACTCTGTGAAAACTGAAGAAAGAAACCCTGTTGTTCAAAACTTGCAGCCTTATATCCCACCAACTATTAAAACCCCTCCACCTTTTCAAGCTCCTCCTTATGTTCCAAATCCACCTAGACGAATGGCTGCTAGGTTTGCTCCATTGGCCTTACCTACTGTATTGCATGACCTTCCTCAAAATTATGCCCAAAAAATTCCCTTCTATGATGGGGATGGAAATTTCATAGCAAGACAACATGTTGATAAATTTGGTGATTTTGTGGACTTGGAGGTGGTTGATGATGATGATGTTAAGACAATGTTGTTTGCACAAAGCTTGTCAATAGAGGCAAAGAAATGGTTTAGAGATTTACCTGCTAGGTCCATTGCCACATTTGAAGTTTGCCAAACTTCATTCTTAGAAAGATGGGATGATAAGAAAAGTCCTTTGCAGATGCTTTCTCAATATAATAATCTTAAAAAACGAGTTTTTGAATCTGTCCATGAGTTTTCTAGTCAATTCATGAATGTGTATAACTCTATTCCTACTGATATTAAACCCTTTGTAGGCGTTGCAAAACTCCATTATGTTGAAGCCTTTAACAGTGACTTTGCATTATTACTGAGAGAGAGAAAATCGACAAGTCTTCCTGTTATGTTTCAAGATGCTTTAGAACTGGAATCTAATATGATGCCAAGTGGAAAAATAAAGCAGAAAGTAGAAACAGACAAAAGGAAAGCTAGAGAAGAAAATGCGCCTTCTGCTTCTGTTGCTGCTTCTTCTAATGATGTAAAATTTGAAATGATATTGAAAACAATGGAGAAATTGATGGATAGGCTAACCATAGATAATGGACCATTGAACAGAGAACATAATGAACCTCAAATCAAAAACTTGAACTTTAGAAGGCCCAATCCTCCCCTGTCTCCACAAATTAGATAGAGAGATATGAGGAATCCTAGAAATCCAGATGATCAGCAAATACGACCACCTTTTCTTGAAAATTATGTTGCATATGAAGATGAGGCTGAATCTATTGAGGATTACATTCACCATTTTGGTGACTTAGATTCCAAAATATACCTCATAGAGGAAGAGCATAGTATGTTTGCTCAGGAGGATGACAATAATGATTTTGAGGAAGAGTCATAACAATACCAAATAAGGTATTTGCATGCTATAGATGATGTCCAAAGAAAGATAAAATTGAGAAATAGAGATGTTATTGTAAATAAAGGGAGGTTCAATGAAAATCAACCTTCTAGTAGCCAACATAATACAGAAAAGAAGAATGAAAAACACAAAGATCCTATTGTATATAAAGAATCTAAAAATAAAACAGAAAAAAACAAAAGAAGTGAAACAACCAGCACAGATGAATGTAGAAAATTTTGTTTCAACTTTCAATTTGCAAACAGATCTCTGAAAAGAGAAAATTGCCATTCCTTTCAATGAATTGTTGAGAAACAGGGAATACAGAGACAAAATAACAATTATGGTCAAGAGTCAGGGAGAATTTCAACCAGATATCCTAGAGGTGGCAGATGATGCTCCTACCATTGTCTTTAGGTCAAAAATTGAAAAGGTGGATGATGAATAAGTTCCTCCTTTTTACCCAAGTTTAAATGTACATGATATGATTGTGCACAATGCTATGTTAGATTCTGGTGCATCTCATAATCCGATGCCTAAGGGAGTGGTAGAAAGTTTGGGAATGGAAGTTACTAGACCATAAAAAAGATTTGTATTCTTTTGATTCTTGGAATGTGAAGTGTCTTGGGTTGATTAAGGATATGGTGGTAACTTTGACAGAAATGTCATCTAACACTGTGGTAATGGACGTGGTTGTAGCAAACATTCCTCTTAAATTTGGTATATTGTTGTCAAGGTCTTGGAATTCTAAATTGAAAGGAAGTTTGCAACTGGATATGTCTTATGCTACCATTCCTATGGTTGGTGGGAATAAAAGGTTATACAGTGAGAAAACATCACCTTATGTAGTTAGCAACCAAGAAAAACCATATAGTCATGCTATCTATGTTGTTGATACTGAAGTGGGATCTTCCATTTTCTTTAATGATGATCTTCCCTGTGATCCTGAAATTACTGCACCCATTGAAGTTGAGGAGGAAGAGTTTGCAAAGAGACAAGAGGATTTCGAAAAGAAACAGAAAGAAGAGGGTCTCTAGACCATGTATTTTGATGGATATGTGGCTAAAGTTGGTGCTGGTGCAAGTGTATATATTATTTCTCCTATCAGGGATTTTAAGGCTTTGTCATATAAGTTAACTTTTGAATGTACCAATAATGTGGTAGAGTATGAAGAATCATTACTAGGATTGAATTCCTTGAAGGATATGGGAGAAAAGAGGGTACACTTCATGGGAGATTCAGAGCTTGTAATAAACTAGGTGAATGATAGTTATCAGACCAAACATCCCAGAATGAGGGCTTATAGGAATGAGGTATGGGATATGTTTGGTAATTATTTCACAGAGCATAAAATCAGAGTGATTCCCATATATGAAAACAAAGTAGTTGACTCTTTGGTTGTTGCTGCTAGAAAATTTAAAACTCCCACTGCTAGCCAGAGAAAGTATAAAGTTGATATTGTGAACAGACCCTCCATACCAAATAATTCCAAATACTGGAAAGTTTTCGAAGATGATATGCAAATAAAAATATTTTTAGAGCTGTCAGGTGAATTTGTAAATTCTCAGGTAGATAGTGAAAATGAAAATTTTGAAAACTTCCAAGATGTTGGAGAAAGTGAAGAAGAAATTGTCGAATACAGAAAGTTAAAAAATTCACTGGGGGGGGGGGGAGATATAGTTCAGTTGAAGAGTAATCATATCCCTAGAGGCCTAATTCCCCTAGAGAATTTTTTTGATCAAAATGATGTTTCTAGAGATCCAAAAATGAAACATGTTGATGATGTTATTGAAGACAAAAATATAGGAACTGAAGAAAATCCACGAATCATAAAACTGTAGAACAACTTGCCAAGAAGACTATGTCAATTTGATGAAAAGATACACTGATTTGTTTCCCTAGAGTTATGAATACCTTAAAGAGTATGATACTTATATCATACAACATAAAATACCAATAAAATCTGGTGATAAACCTTCTAGACAAAAATTGAGTAGAGTTAATCCAATTTTGTTTCCTGTTATTGAGAAAGAAATTAAAAAATTATTCAATGCCAAGATTATCATGACTCTGAGGTTTTCCAAATGGGTTGCAAATATGGTGCATGTTAGGAAAAAGAATGGGGAAATCAGGCTTTGCATAGATATCAGGAATCTTAACAAAGTCTCTTTGAAGGATAATTACCCTTTGTCGAAAATGGAACATATTTTGCAGAAAGTAGTGGGATCTGAAAGGATTTCAACAATGGATGGTTTCTCAAGATACAATCAGATCAAAGTGTTTCCTGAGGATGAAGAAAAGACTATCTTTACTACACCATGGGGT
>LPNX011028085.1:209129-251914 GCA_001517045.1 Pseudotsuga menziesii
ACCCCAGAAAATCAAATTTTGCATTGGAGGAAGGAAAATTGCTAGGGCACATTATTTCAAAGGATGGTATAAAGGTTGATCTGGAGAGAATCAATGCAATCCTAAAGGTTGAGGAGCCAAGAAGTAAAAAGGAAATGCAATCATTAATTGGGCAGGTAAATTTTTTGAGAAGGTTTATTCCCAATTTTGCTGAGATATTAATGAATATCACTAATATGTTGAAAAATGACCATGAGATAAAGTGGACAATAGATGCAAGGAGATATTTCAGAGATATTAAATTGGCTATCACAGAATCCCCAGTTCTGGTAAGTCCATATTTTAGCAAATATTTCCTAATATTTTCTTATGCTTATAATCATACTATTGTTGGAGTATTGTTACATAAAAACAATCAGAATTTTGAACAACCTATAGCCTTCTTTAGTAAAGTGTTAAGAGATGGAGAGTTGAAATATGACATTATGGAAAAACAAGCATATGCTCTAGTTAAATCTTTGAAAGATTTTAGGGTTTATGTTCTTCATTCACATATCATTGCTTATGTTCCTAGTAATGTGGTGAAGAGCATTCTCACACAGCCAGATCCAGAAGGAAAAGGAGAAAAACGGATTGTTGTGTTACTGGAGTATGACATTGAAATTAATCCCACTAAGCTGATTAAAGGACAAGGACTTGCAAAGATGATGACAAATCAACTTGATACAGGGGTGCAAGTAATGCCTTATTTCTCTATGTCTCCATCGTATTCTGATATTGAGTGTGTTGCAAAATTTATAGGCTCCTGCAGGGTTAAGCAAAATAAGAGCAAGGCCAGTGAAGTTGAAATCTGTCAAGTTTTGTATCCTAAACCAATACCTTTATTGGAAAGATCTTGGTGGTGTTTTAATAAATTGACTTTTGGAGAACGAAGATCAACAAACTATGAAGGAATTTCACAAAGGGGATTGTGGGGGGCATCATTCATAGAAGGTGACAACTAACAAAATTTTGAGAGTTGGTTTTTATTGGCCCTCAATGTTTTCATTTGTTTACAGAGAGACACTTCATGTCACCAATGTCAGATCTTTGATGGTAAGATAAAATTGGTTCTACTCCCTCTAAATCCAGTATTAGTAGAGGCACCTTTTCAACAATGGGGACTAGATTTTGTTGGGGAAATAAATCCAAATTATTCAGGGAAGCATAGATCGATCCTAACAACAACAGATTATTTTACGAAGTGGATTGAAGCAATACCTACCAGGAGGGATACTGATGCAGTGATTATGGGTTTTCTTGAAGAAAATATTTTGGCTAGGTTTGGTTGTCCCATAAGGATTGTGACAGACAATGCAACTACTTTTAAATCTAAAAAGATGATAAGTTTTTGTCACAAGTATCATATCAATCTCAATCATTCCATTGCTTACTATCCACAAGGTAATGTGTTGGCAGAATCCTCTAACAAAAGTCTTGTGGGGATAATCAAAAAATTGTTGGAAGATAACAAAAGGGCTTGGCACACAAAGCTAAAATATGCATTGTGGGATGACAAAATCAGGAAAAAAGGGGCAATTGGAATGTCACCATTCCAATTAGTATATGGAGCTGAGGTGGTTTTTCTAGCGTCTTTGGGAGAGTCAGTCATGAATTTATTGCAGGAACAACATGATGAACCAAATCATATGCAAAGAAGAATAAACCAGATCATAGAATTGAATGAGTTGAGGGACAAAGCCTATGGTAAAGTGAAAATACATCAAGAAAAGATGAAGAACACTTTTGATAGGAAGGTAAAGGAAGAACAATTCCAGATTGAGGATTTGGTTTTGAAGTGGGATGCTCCTAGGGAAGATAATCATGGGAATTTTGATCGCATGTGGGTAGGTCCTTATATCATTGCAACATACATAGGTGAGAATGAATTCATTCTACAACATCAAGATGGATCTCAGCTGAAAGGAGGTCCAGTCAATGGAAGGTTTATCAAACATTACTTTGTCTTGAGAGAGGAGGTAATTTATGTATCATAGTTGTATATATTTCTTTATTTTTCAAACAGTACAAATGATGAGCCAAAGGATTTGAAGCCCGAAGAGAAGGCCCTAAGATCTAGAGGGGTAGCCATGTTTTTATTTTTATTTATTTTTACTTACAGAATAAATAATAATAAAAAACAAAAATAAGAAATTTGAAGTTTGAAATGTTGGGAACAACCCAATGGATTTGGCACCTGGTCTAGGGGGTTCTTTGTTACCTCGCAGGGAGGATAGCATCCCTAGTTGGAGCCAGTTGTTAGCACTATTTTTGGGCTAAGTGTTTAACAAGAAATTAGATCAGTGAAAGAAAGGATAAGGCCTAAAAAATTCTCATATCATACGACTTTAAAGGATGTTAATAAGGTTCTACAGGGATTGGACGACCTGGATGCACAGCGGAGAAGATCAAAGGAAATAAATTGTTTCCTCCAACAAAAAAACGGGAGTGGAAGAGCGGAAAAGACAAAACTCAGTGGTGAAAAATGGTAAAACCTGACTTTCACCTTCCGCAGTCTGAGATCCAATGGCTTAGAGCGCTTCCGCCAAAGATCAACGGCTCGAAAAAGAACAAAAGGACAGAGATCAAAAAGAGGAAATACCAAAAGATTTTATTGTAAAAAGTTGAAGTCCCACTTTCCGCGATCCGCAAAATCGACAGTCAAGGATAACTTCTGCACAAATCGACGGTCCAGAAAAAGGTAGAAGTAGAAAGGTGGAAGTGGAGAAGGCAGAATTGTAGTCGTGAAAGTTGCAAAATCTGCCTTTCACTTTTCTCTAAAGGCGGAAGCGGAAAAGGATAGAAAGTTGGTCATGAATGGGTGAAAGTCCACTTTCCATGATCCGCAAGATCGACGGTCCGGAAGGTTCCTGGAGACAACCAACGGCCAGGAAGAGAGAGGAAAGTTGGAAAGCGGAAACATAATAAATTTCGTCATGAAAAGTCAAGATCCTGCTCTCCGCTTTTCGACAGCCCGTATCTTGATCTCAGATCAATGGCTGGGAAAGTTTCCACCTAAGATCTACGGTGCTGAAAGGAGCAACATGTGCACACGGTAAGAAGGATTCTCGATATGCAAAACTCGGTATACCCCGCAGTTTTCAATGGCCCATATCACCCTTGATCTCAGATCAATGGTAGAGGTGAATTTCGTTGATCTAACATGCTCACGGAAATTAAATTTTAAAATCATAGAATTGCTTAAAGGTCGACAAGTTTTGACGGAGGAGATCTAATCAGAAATGGATCAATGAAGGAGGTTGATTTCGTTGATTCAACATGCATGGACAAACAAACTTTTGAAATCATCGAAATTGGGTGCAAGGTGCAAGTTTCAACGACCAGGATTAATGCTCAATCCAGTTCTACGGTGGGTGTGCATTTCACAGCTAGAACATGCGCACTTTTGAATGGAATATATCATGGCATAGTTTGATCTATGGATCGAATTGATTTCGCAATGGGAACAAGCAAGGAGTTTATCAAGTTGGTGGATTGTGAAATTTGTTAGAGGCTGCATCGTTGGATAGTTAAGATGTCTCGTAGATCAAGATCTACGCCTGAGGTTTATTTCGTAGGCAGAAGAAGCAAGGAAGATTGAAGTTGTTGCATGGCCGTTACAGAGGTTCGGACTGTCATTTTTAGCAAGCGAGCTTGAGTCCCTGCTGTCGAAATGCCCAAATTGATCCATGATGAATGTTCTATCATGCTTTCCTGATTTGTTTTTTGTCATCATGGTGAATCTGCCAGATAAGCATTTGTTAGGATTTTGATTCCCATGCTATAACTAATTTTGGCTTTGTTTCAATGTTGGTCTCAGGAACCTATGATACTATAAATATTCCCTCAATAGAGGAAGACAGGGTTGGAACCCGTGAGATTTTGTGTTATGCATTTTGAGATCTATCGTTAATAAAATTGCAAATCTGAATGCTGGCATGTTGTTGCAAAGATTCTTATGTATTTTGTAGTTACAGTCTGTTACTTCCTTTCCCATGTGCATGTCTTTCATGTTAAACTTGCCATTATGTGTTCTTCATATCTGAAATGAGTGTGTAATAGTTTAGAATTCATATTGTTATGCTATGTCTATTGTTTCAGGTATTCACCAATCTTTCTTACCAAAGTTGATGCAGAATTTATCTCTTGATGCTCTGTATTGATGGATTGTTCTTGTTTCTTCTTTATCACCAGACAAACTATTTTTATACTGTAACTGAGTGCTACCTTGCCTTTGTAGAATTTCACCTGCAAATTGTTCTATGATTAATGAATATTTGTGACTCCATATCCCAATGTAAGCTTGCCTTGTTTCAACCACAAACATAATCTGAATTTTATTTTAGTTTTATATCTGGCCCTGTAAAAAATTAGCAAGAGATCCCTCTCTATGAAGGAGGAAGCCAGCTTCCTTTCTTACAGTGGTTCTGTTGTTGCCTTGGGATTTACCTTCTGCAACCTGGGTACAATTATAAGTGCTAACACAAGGTTGATTTTTCATAAGTATTATTTATAAAGCAGGATTCACAAGAGGTGGAGCAAATTGAGGGGAAGGAAACCCTTCAGGCAATCTAAAAGAATTTGAAAACCTGTCAAAGACAAGAGGCTTAGGAATAGAGAGTTGTGGGTTCTTATTTTTGTCAAAGTCTCTTAACTCTCTATATCTTACCTCCCATTGCTTGGGGTAACTAATGTCAGTCCAGTCAAAATGTGATAGGAGTGGAATTTTTAGACTTATTTGTTTCCACCATGATTAGCAAGCATTAACTTTCATGGACTTTGGTGGTAAGAGGGGGAAGGGAATCATTTCCAAAGCGGATGATGACCAAAGATTTGAGCTGAATTATTTTGGAGCCAGTATCCATTTTAAATCCCAAGGGACGAATATAGGCTTTTAGTAAGTCGCAGATGTAGGGGTCATCCAGGCTAATAGAATACTTAGGGAAGATAGTACCAAAAACGGGTTATTATGTAGGGGGCCTTCAAAACCTCTGATTAATGTATCAGAAAATTCTAAATGATGGGTATCCAAAACACAACATAAAGAAAAAACATTCATATAGGTTTGCACTAACGAGCCAAGGCCTAATTTGACATCACCAAGATGTGCATATATATAACCTTTTGATTTTGCCCAATCGATTTGTTCTTTGTCAATTAAGTTAATATGAATGGGATCTTCTTGGTCAGTGAATTTTATGTCTAAGGAACTGATGTTAATTTGTGTGTTGGATTTATACTGCCACCACTTCATTTTATAAACCTCAAAGGGTAATATTTCAAGCAGTTTCAGTCAGGGGGAGGTATTGTATCATCAATGGTTATGATAGATGATGAAGCTTCAAAAGTCCAAAATCATGATCTCCTTTCAGCCAGAGAAACAATAGTTTGATCTTTAGATTGACAATCCATGGATGTAAGCCCTACATAGTCCATTGAAGGATCCATGGAACACTTACCAGAGTCGTGCAGCAAAGGAATAGTTTTTGGCTTTAGGATATCCTACAGGTCTACTGAGAGACAACACTAGTGGACTTACAACGCCTAAATCCAACGACTATAGCCACAAAAACTTCGAAACAGACTCGGATACCACAACTATTCCACTTGCAGAAATAAATGAACTCTTGTTCCCAAATCACAAATACACAGAGAGATTTCCAGAATATAAGACTGAAATTTGATTAATGTATATTCAACAATAATACATCATTTATATAATTTACAGTAAAAAAATGTTCTCCGTGCATGAAATTATATTACATACCTTAGGATCCATGTGCGATAGGTGTTTGACAAATTGTTCAATACCTTGAAAATGGCCAATAACAAAATAGCAAAGAGAATATTTGTATTTGAGCCTTCACATAAGGGTTTCTATACCCTATCAATCAGAGGTACATCATGGATAACATCAAATTTGCATCCATTGAAGCAAAGGTGCCATCGATCAATTTGTTTATCCCATTATTCTCAATCATATTAGTGTCATTTTCTTCCTTAGGATTAATTGCACCTCCAACAACTTGTTCACCAATATTTCTACTATAATTTAATTTTGGTATATTCTTAGGCAATTCAAGCATAGGACACTATCTTTGTAATTACAAAAAATATAATATTTTTAGTATATAAATCCAATATTATTGTGATAGAATGTTTTATGAAAATAATAAGAATAAATAATGAATAACTTACAAACGAGAGATATTCGTTTCCCCCTCCAAGTGCCCAAATTCCCAACTATATTTTTTTTGTTGATTCCCTTATAATTTTTCTCCATTGCAATAACATTTATTGTCACCATATTCCTCTTTTAGCTAGGCAATGGTCCTCAAAGTTTCCTCTTTTGATGATATTGTTAACTATTACATCAAAATACATTGAAGCAATATTAGTACAATACTCAAAGAATTCAAAACTTGTTTGCAAATTATTTATCAGGAAAGAATTATGATAATGTAGAGAATCCAAAATTTGTAGAAAAAAATGGATGTTGAAAGTAGATAGAAATAATTGTAGTTGTCGAAATTATGACAAAATCTGGATGTTGAAAGTATCACACAATTGCCGCCCTATATATTGGAGTATAAACATATTTTACAATGATTTTAAAAATTCCAGTATCCATTTAACAAAGTCAATTTTGTTGACTATTTCAACAACTTACTAAAGTTCTATTCTTGGCCACATGTAATCGTTGTCGTGATTGAAATTTTGACAACCAAGCATCAAACTTTTGACAAGATGAACTATCATTCAAATACTAATTTATTTAATGGGGAATGAAAAAAAATACTATTCTTTCAGTATTTTAACCAAATTTACGTCACAAAACATTCTTGTTTTTTAGACAAAAATGGTTATATTTATAGGTGGTTTAACCACAAAAACAGAGCCAAATTTAACATAGGTTCCCTTATGGTAGTGACAATTTAGAGTTCAGAAATGCAAGTCTTTTTAGAGTTCAGACAGTGCCATTCCAATACTGCTTAGAAAGTGCTATTCATATACAACAAACAGAGAAACTACTAGAGAAAAGCAGAGACCACATCCAGACATCGAAATTCTAAACGATCAGAATTCATTTGGCTTTCTCGCCATAGCAAGAAGAAGAACCTGAGAAGTTAGTCGCTTCCAGCTTTGCCACTTTCAACTCCAGTTTCTCGAACTTAATATCCAATTCAACCAGCATCCCTGTCAAATCATTCTTTGTGCTCAACATCGAATGGTCAAATTATTTGCTCGGATGTACCATGTCCCTGCCAACGTTATCAAGCCAACGACCACCATCAAAATCGATCTTGCCAAGAAACCTATTAATCCTTCTGGTCTTCTTCTTCATCTCCCTAATATTCGTCTCGATGAACTGAGCAGGAGGGGAGGAACCAGTGGATTCAGATGATGCCGAGGATGCTTCCATGTTGCAAGTGACAATATGAACACTCAATACTCCCGCGAGTTCCTCACTAATGCAGACGAACCATAGCACAATTTCCTCGCTGGTGCAGTTGAACCAAAGCATAAAATGACGATCCTTCCCCTTGTCCTACAAAATAAACTTGCCATCATAGATGCTCCACTTATCCATAATTGCATGTGAGTTCTCACTTGGATTTGCATCAGATGGATGAGACATAATTCCTTCAGCTCATTGGATACATCTGCTCAGACGCACAGGAATTAAAACCCAGACATAACATCCTTGTCCTTGCACACACGCCACAACTAATGTTGTAAACTTGCCATGTGATGCAGCATGCATCACATAAACCTGCGTTGACATTTTCCAAGGGGATGAGTGTTAGCGCCTTAAGTCCCTTGGACAAGGCCAAGGTCCTATGGGAGTTGCTAGAAAGAGTTGACCCCATTCCACATTAAAATTATGTAAGCAAGAGTAGAGCCAATGTTTGTAGCTAGGTCTGCTTTCATGTTGAGCTTCCTTAGAATGTGGAAAAACTCTATTTTGTGAAAAGAAGCAACCAAAGCTTGAATTTTCCTAATCAACTGGCGGAGTTGCGTCTGGGACGGGAGAGTGTTTTTAGTAAGGGCTTGAATTATTACTCACGATTCCCCCAACACAATAATTTCATTGAATCCCAGGCTTCTGGCTAGTTGAATTCCCTTCCATAGGGCCAGTGCTTCTACTATATTATTTGTTTCCCTTCCAAGCCCCCAAGAAAAAATGAATTTTGTCTTTCCATCTAGGGTGATGAATACCCCGCCCCCCTCTGCCGCCCCAGGATTTCCTTTAGAGGATCCATCAGTGAAAAGTACCTCCTTATGAAGTTGGCTCAACCATCTTTCGAACTCCAGTCCTTCTGTCCTTATTTCTTACGAGCGCATTTCCCTCACCTTCGTATTTTCCCTAGCTAAATCAGGAGATAGACTGTGCAACCATGCTTCTTCCGGGGGGGAGAGAGGGCACCCAGGAGAATCACACTAGAGGTGAGAGAGATAGTTTCCCAATAGTCCTTCAACTTTTTCAGCAACCTGACTGGACAATGCAGCTTTCCCTCTAAAGATACGAGAATTCCATTTAAGCCATAGCTTCCACAGAATAAACCTTGGGAGAGTCATCCAACAGGATTTGGTTACCAGGTTTT
Source organism: Pseudotsuga menziesii (assembly GCA_001517045.1). Lineage (NCBI taxonomy): Eukaryota > Viridiplantae > Streptophyta > Pinopsida > Pinales > Pinaceae > Pseudotsuga > Pseudotsuga menziesii. The sequence continues at coordinate 217,754 of LPNX011028085.1, forward strand.
TAAAATTGGCGAAAGGTGAGTGGGAAGCCCAGTTGATAAACAAGGAATGAATGTTGTCCAGTGGCAGGTTAGCATTACTTGTAAGAGTTGCTTTCCAGACCTAATTAGAAAATGAGCACGAGATCAATAAGTGCTCGGTCGTTTCTTCATTGTTCAGACAAAGCGGGCATGTCGTAAGGCCTTCCCACCCATTTTTTTCATATTGTCTCCAATCAAAATTTTGCCATGGGACAAATTCCAGATAAAGAAATCAACTTTGGGAAGGATTTTAACCGCCCAGACACTTTTCCAGATATCTGCATTTTCAGTAGGACGAGGATTTGATATGAAATTATAGCCCACTAAAGTGGTGTAGATCCCTGTTTTCTTCCCCCACCCTCTATCATCCTTTGCAGTCCTAGTAACCGGAGAGTTTCCATGGATATTAGCAATCAGCATATTCTTTTCATTATCTAGGTGGGATGGGCATTGGATACTCCATCCCTTCCAAAAACTGGAGCAATCCGAGTTCCATTCAGAAATATCCCAAAGCAAGAGCATGTTATGGCTGCGAATATACTCTAAAATTTGTTCAATGCCTGGCAACTATTCAAGAGGAGGGTCTCCCATTATCGAGTCTTCTCAAATATTAATGTGCTTCCCATTCCCAAGTATCCAGGTAATATTAGGAGAGAAGAAGCTGAGTGCTTTCGACAAAATAGAGAAGATAGTTGAACCTTTTCTTACGTGAGAGGGACTGTCAAGACATCTCAAACAATTCCCCAAGAAATATTTTTTCCAAAGGGAAGCCTTACACTAGGTCACCTTTCCTGAGATGATATTCCATATAATTTTGGTTCCCAGAGCCAAGTTCTGAAGAGCCAAATTCCTGATTTGAAGGCCTCCTTGCATCAGACGTTTTGACACCTTTTCCCAACATATCGGCGGGAGCTTCTTCTCATTCTGCTTCCCTCCTTTCCATAGGAACTTTCTAAGCAAAGCTTCAATGAGGGTGATAATCCCCTTTGGGGCCAAGAGAATGGAGCAATAATAGATAGGTATACTTGAGAGAACAACTTTTATTAAGACCACTTTTCCAGCATGATTTAACCAAGTCGAGCCCCAAGTGTTAATCCTACTTTTTATTTTGTCCACGATTGGCAGCCAGTTGGATGACTTCGGGGTGGTCTTGAAGATGCGCACTCCAAGATATTTGAAGGCATCCCAATGGGTCTTCCCTTCGATACCCAATATTCTGCTAATGTCCGACATCTCTCTAGGATTGCAGTTCCACCCTAAAATTTGACTTTTCCTGTAGTTGATCTAACTCCCCGAAGTGTCTTGATAGAGCTCCAATTCTGATTTGAAAAGTATTGTTGACTGAACACTAGAACCTCCCAAAAGAATGGTGTCATCAACAAATTAGGCATGGCTGATATCCTTGACTCCCCTGGCAATGCAGAGACCAATGAGGTTAATGTGAAGTTGGCTTTGGTCTAGCTGAAAACTGAACACATAAGCGTGAATGGCATAGAGAAGAGGAGAGAGAGGGAAACCCTGACGAAGCCCACGAGAGGCTTGGAAAAAACCAGTCGCACGTCCATTGACTAGGGGGGCGATCCATGGACTGTTGATACAGGATTGGATCCATCTGATGAATCCCAGGCCAAAACCGAACCTATGCATAACTTGAAAGAGAAACTCATATCTAACTTTGTCAAATGCATTAGCTAAATCTAGTTTAATAATCATACCTTTTTCCCGGCAATGAAGACTAGAGTGAATTGCTTCTTGGACCATAATGATGTTGTCAGCAATATGCCTTCCCTTAATAAATCCTCCTTGATTCTTAGGGATTATAGAAGAGAGAACCTCTTTGATCCTATTGAAAATTACTTTGGTAATGATTTTATACCCAATGTTGCAAAGCGAAATAGGTCTGAATCTGTTAAAGGAAGTGGCCCCTTTTTCTTTGGGAATCAACGCAAGGAAGGATGAATTGGTACTCCCACCAATTTTTTTATAGGCTTGGGATTTTATAACCATTCTATGAAGGTCATGCTTGATGGTTTTCTAGCATGTCTTTAGGAATCTAGTCGTGAAGCCATCAGGGCCTAGGGCTTTATCGAACTCCATAACTACATAGGACCTTTTGACTTCATTTTTTGAGATGGGGGCCATGAGGATTCTGTTAATAGAGTGGTTGATCATATTTGGGACCGAGATGAGGATGGGAGAATTGGGAAGAGTTCCAGGAGGGGTAACCTCAGTGTAGATGTTTTGAAAATGGCTATGTGCCACCTTCTTGATTTCCTCAAAGTCTTGAATAATTTTCCCTTGACTTTGAATCTCCTTTACTGCTTTATAGTTCTTACATCCTTCCGATTTTTTATGGAAGAAGTTTGTGTTTTTATCCCTGACCTTTAACCATAAGCATCTTGCCTTCTGCCTCCAGTGCTCTTCCTCAATCCTGTTGGTTGCATGTAAGTTTCGTTGCAGCACAGTTTCCTTTTCCAGGCTAGCAATATCCAGAGTTTGATCCTCCTGCCATCTATGATGAATTTCCATATTTTGTTGGGGTTCGATCCTCTGTGCACCAGGGGATTTCAACATTTTATACCAGGCTTTGACAGCTCTCTTGAGAATCTTGAGTTTTTCTTCCCAGACATAGAACGGGGAGCCTGAAACCAGAGACTCCCATACCTCTTGAACGAGCTCCTGAAATCCATCCTGATTAATCCAATTTAGGCTAAATCGAAAAGGGATGGGGCCAAGGTTTTTCTCCTCCGACAAGTCCAGTAGAATTGGCTTGTAATTCGACATGCTGAAGGAAAGGATGGAGGAATCCGCTCTAAACCCAAGAATAAGGAGGGATTGATGAACCAAAAACATGTTCAATCTAGTCACGATATGCCCCGAGCTGATTCTTCTGTTGGTCTAGGTGAATAGACCGCATACTGGATTGATATCTTTGAGGTCCTAGTCCCTCATAATGTCTTCCAATGTTTCTCATAGGGGGTCCGTGATAATAGAGCTTAATTTTTTTTCCTTTGCGCTGAGAGTGATATTCATATCCCCAGCAAGGATTAGATTCTCAAGATGGTGAAAATCTAGAACGTCTTGAATACTTTTCCAACATTCTTTCTTCTCTGAAAGCAAGACAGTGATATAAATATTAAAAATGCTTATCTAAATTCCAGATTCCTTATGTCATAACTTGGTGAAGATCCAATGAATGTGAGTGAGAGATTGCACCAGCTCGAAAGAATCTCTCCTCCAGAGCGAACCAAGTCCTCCAGAAGCTCTTCTTGCACTCCTGGATATTCTTTCTCCATTTTTCCAAAAGAGACGACTAGTATGGAGGAAGTCATCTTCCTCCATTTTTCATTTCCTGGATCAATAGGATGTCGGGATTGGAAATGTGGATAAAGTCTCTCATTGCTTCAGATTTTTTCTTTCTCCCTAGACCTCTGCAGTTCTAGGAGACGACTTTCATTACTTACCTTTAGGGGGATTGGCGGCCCCCTTAGAGGCATGGCCTTTCTGTCTGGTGAACCTGGGATTCATCATTGCTTCAATCATGGCTTATGCTTCGAGAAGCTTGTCTCTATAGGTAGCTTCCTCTCTATTTTCCTTATCCTATTTCCTCCCTCGTTTAGTTTTTTTTTCTGAGAGAATTGAGATTGTCCAATTTCGCCTTCCTCTTCCTTCGAGGCTTCCTCTTCAAATGAGTGATTTGATGGTTTAGGATGATCTATTGTTTCATTATGAATACCCTTTTCTGGTGATCCTTTCCCTTATGATCCAGGATTCGGTGGGGAATCCCTAGCCTATGGTTCCCTCTCCTCTTCTGGCCTTTTGCCCCCTCCTCCATTCTCTAGTTCTGCAAATTTATTCCTTTATTTGAGTTGAGGGATTTGGGTCGCTTCTTCCTTTCTATTATTCTGAGATCCCATATTTCTCCCATCTTTTTCTGCGTTTGTTTAGTGCTAGTCTTGGCTCGTCTGGCTTGAGTCCAACCTTCTTCTACTTCTTTATCTGAGTATTCTATTGGCAACTTTGGGCAATTATTTTGGAAGTGCCCATAATCATGACAGTGTCAGCATTTGAAAGGCAACTGCTCGTAGTCCAACTTCTGATAGTGTTGCCATTCTCCCAGCATTAACTTGATCACCTCTGGTAGGCTAGCTTCCAGATCGAATTCTACACAAATTCTGGAACACGAGTAGCTCTCTTTGGGGTTTGCTCTGTCGATATATTTTCCCAGCTTGTCCCCAATGGTTTGTAGGGACGAAGGAGTCCAACAATGGATCAGAATATTGGGGATCCGAACCCATATCGGCACATCCTTGGGGACATCCATTGCTGGGTCAAAATCCGATGTTCAATGATTCAAGTAGAGGCCTTGGGGTCCCATGAAGTAGGGGCCACTACGAAAATTTAGATCCCGATCTTCTTTGGAGATAAATTCGAAAAGAAAGAACCCTCTTCCAACTGTGTAACATGTGACGCTATTGGAGTTCAGAGGTCTCCAATTTTTCTGGATCTAGTTGTCAGTAGTCTTAGGCGAAGGCCAAAGACCTGTGAACTAGCCGACTAGGGCCCGATCTGCTAGGGAGACTGCAATATGCATGGAGTGTTGTGGTGGGAGTTCAATTATTGGAACCTCATCAAGTTTCTTCACAAAATTTGGGATAGGAGCAGATCTGGGCTTCATGGATTACCCGACGATTAGATTGTTGAAGGCGACAGAGTCTTCAAGGTAGATCGAGGGAGGATCCCCACCTCCAATCTCAAGCATGATGTCAATTTGGGCCCCAGCCCAAATCTAAACGATTTGGCCTGACCCAGAGACGCGCAGAGGCAAAGGCCTGACAATCAAAGCCACGGGCTGTCCCAGGAGTGAGATCCGGGCCACGGCCCAGATCCACATGCGCGACATTATAGTAGAGAGACACATCCAAAATCCATAGCACTCACACCAGCCGAGAGCATTCATATGTCACAAACCATTCTTTCTATCAATGTTGGAAAGTAATGTAGTATATCACAAAACCCATGTAATCCAATTCCTCCTACATAAACAAATATTTGTTGAGATCAATCAATATTTATCATTTGGTTACCATTGCAATAAGTCTTGCCTCAAATGACCAATGTGATCTCCTCTAGTCCTATTGAAAATCAAGACGTCATCAAAGTAAACAACAAATATTCCCAAATCGAGATTCAATGTTTAATTAATCAATCTCATGAATGTGTTAGTCACATTATGAGTTTAAATTGCATGACAAACCATTCATAGAATCCCACCTTGGTCTTCAAGGAGACTTTCCATTCATGCCTTTCTCTAATCTTGATTGGATGATAACCACTATTGACGTATATCTTGGAAAAATCATCTAGCACCACCCAAAATACCATCTCTTTCTAGATAAAGGAAACCTATATCTTATTTAATAGTGTTTATAGCTCTATAATTTTTTGCACATTCTCCACTCACCTCCTTTATTGAGTGAAAATATAGTGGGTATTACATGTGGCATTAAGGTTTCTCTGATTAAACCTCTACCCAATAATTCTTGAATTTGGAACACTTACTTTTTGCATAACTTATTCCATGAGGTGCCTTTTTATGTAGATTTGATTATAAATCAATTTACTGAGAAAAACTTATCGCTAGCAAAAAAACAAGTGGCATATTCCCTAAAATTATATCCTTAAACTTCTCCAATACTTCACTAACCTCTACTAGAATATAATTTTTTACTACTGAACTATCTTTCGAAAATATAGAAAAATAAAACCTAATCAACTTGACTTCTTTAAGGAACGATTTCAATGAAGATAACATTCCCTTGTGTATGTTAACTCAAGATATTAGTTCCTCCCTTCCTTTACTACGGCCAAAAATCTTTTTTCCTCCCTTCTCAATTTGGAAAGTGTTTGTCTTTCCATTGTGAGTGGCATTCTTATCAAATTTCCAAGGTCTTGTTGATGAAATATGGTAGGCTTCCATGGGCAACTATAATATCCCAATTACTGATATTCTCTAATGTTCTATGATAGTGTTGACTCGCACACTCAATCTCATACAAATTTGCAAAATAACTGTGCATGCAAACTCGGCATGCAAAAATGCCCTAAAATATAGCTGAATTAGGGTTAGGGTTTTGTAGAGAGAAATTAACACTTACCACTGATATTCTGGCTAATAATGAATACAGAGATAGCTACATGCATAAGGATCTGGATGGGTGGTCTAATAATGCTCTTTTCCTCTGGTGTTACCACCCTGCAGTACCGTAAAGACCCTTCAGACTGAAGGTGACGCTTTTGTAGGAGGAGAGGATTGTTCGGGATGAAACTTTGTGATATTTTCCGCCTGAGGATGTCGAAGAGATAGACTGAAACATGCAGAGATTTGGCAGCCTCTAAGTGCCCTAGCGAATTGGTCTGTGGTTCTGTTGCTCACGACCCCCAAGCTCTCTATGCAAATGTGGACTCAAACTACTGCAATCCTTATCTATGTACTCCTGAAGAGGACTCCTTTGAAATGCAATAGTATGTTTCTTCTGCTACCCCATCAAGGAATCTAACTGCTCTTCGATACTAAAAATCCTGACCACTGACTTGGTACATAAAACGTGAAGAGCTATAAGCTCAACATCTCGCTGTAATATGGTGTCCCGAAGTATCTTGGTCCTCTCTTTCATTGCTAGAATGATTTTTTTAATGCATTCAATCTTTTGTCGATGTCTATCATCTGGAAGCTCTATCTCATGCCTATATAAAATCTCCCTAACCTCCATGTGCGGCTGCCCATTGTCTCGACTGTTGTGCTCATTGCATTGCACCTCATGTATGTCGCCTGTCATAACTATCTAGACTCCTGCTGTAGGTGATGAAGAGTGTACCAACTCCAACCCATCACACGGCTTGTCCACAATCTGACTATTGGATGTGCTGGTGTCGCTAGACTCGCAAGATCGCTCTAATGCTATCTCCTCATGCACATCCTCATCATGTAGTGTTATCCTCTGAAACTCTAAAATAAATGCATCTGCACTACCTGTCTGCTTGATTTGTGCTAGCTCTCTAAAGTGTACCTCAGGGTCCTTCCGATCAAAATGCTCAATGAGCGTCTGTGTAAAATCTGGGTACGATGTGATGGTATTGTGACCCAATGTCACTAACCCGTGGTACCACCACTCATGGGCTTCTCCATCCAAATGCAAAGTAGCCAATTTAATGGCATCTATCTCAATCATGGGGTTGAGCTAGAAGTATGTATCCAACTTCTACACCCAATTCTGGGTTGGGCCACCCCGAGTACCCTCAAAGGTAGGGATAGCCAGTTTCCCTACGGTACGTTGTAACTCATAGTTTTGGGTGAATGGACTATTGTAAGCTTTGGGTTTGTTCTTACTTTTAAAGTGGCAGAAGTCAGTAATGGTCACGGCTGAATGGAAGTCATCTCCTAAAGCTCTATACTCTCTCAGATAAGCACTCATGGATTCTTCTGGTTCTACTTGTGCTAGAGGCACTGCAGCAAGACTATCTAAGAATTGAGGCATGGTAGGTCGGGAAGGCTTGTTGTACATATGGGAATGGCTCTGCATGTTGGTATGTAAGTGCTCCCCACTACTACTAGTGGATACCCTATCACTATTGGGAAACAAGGGACTGTGTGGGGCGGGCCCATTTTTCTTTGTCATTTTCCTGAAGGTACTCATCATTTATTTTTGCCCAGTAGTGAATTCTTTTATGGCTGACATGAGACTATTGAAATTTGTTTTATCATCATCATCCATTGTTTCTTTTCCCTTTCCAAACTGATACTATTTGTCCCCCAACTCTCTGTCCTCTAATTCCTCTTCTCCTCTATCACCGGTTCTAATCCTCTGTCTTCGGTAAGTAATGTTGTATGGATCTTCTAAATTCATTTACAATTTTGCATGCCCACAGTTGGCAAGGAACATGCTCTAATACCATTTGAATATCCCAAATACTAATATTCTCTAATGTTCTATGATAGTGCTAGCTCGCACACTCATTAGCATACAAATTTGCAAAATAACCGTGCATGCAAACTCGCCATGCAAAAATGCCCTAAAATATAGCTAAATTAGGGTTCGGGTTTTGCAGAGAGAAATTAACACTTACCACTGATATTCTGGATAATAATTACTCTAGATATAGCTACATGCATAAGGATTTGGATGGGTGGTCTAATAATGCTCTTTTCCTCCGGTGTTACCACCCCGCAGTACCGTACAAACCCTCCATACTGAAGGTGACGTTTTTGTAGGAGGAGAGGTTCGTTCAGGCTGAAACTTTGTGATCTTGTCCACCTGATGATGCCGGAGAGATAGACTGATGCATGCATATATTTGGCAGCCTCTAAGTGCCCTAGTGAATTGATCTGTGGTTCTATTGCTCACGACCCCCAAGCTCTCTGTTTGCTGATAGCTGCTTCAGATGAGTGAACTGATGGCAGATAATCATTGTATGCCATAGGATAGGCCTAGTGAGAAAGAGGAAGCTGACATGTGGAGGAAAGACTAGGTTTTGTGGTCCCAGTGAATCCTTATGTGATTTCCCTGCTACTTCCGGCTGCAAACGTGGATCTGCCAATAAACCTTCGAAATGTGTTGGATCTCTCAATAATGAAATATATGGTGAATGCGATGGATAAACCTGGATGATCTATCCCAATAAGATACTAGGGCAGATATCTCACTGTCGAACCCTCGTTAATTGAAGACATCGTCTTCAACCCCAACTGTCGCGGATGCACGCTGTACTGCTGCTCGAAACTCCAAAATCAATCAAGAATAACAATAGATGTCTCCTTTAATCACAGAACCCTTCTTAAATAGATCTTCATATTGTTTTAGGGTTTGCATGTCACTCTTAGGGTTTATGCTTCACTTTTGCATGCATGCAATTCTAATTCCATGTTGACTTTAATACTAACTAAGTAAGGCCTGCATGCTTTAGAATACAAACTCTAATAGCCTTCTTTCTACATGGATGACTTAATAATACTGAATTGGTGTACGTTTCTACTCTTAGTGCTATTAGTCCTTAGTTATTCCCTTTTATCAAAAACGGAACATTACAGCAACACATTTCTTTAAAAATTCCTAGTATGAAAAATAATTAGAAATTTCTTTAAAAATGTTAGTTGATATCATTTTTGTAACCATGAAACTTTACAAGCACTAGGATGCCATGTACATTTCAAAAGTGTATTCTTACTTACTTTGACATAAACCAAGTTGTATGTAGCACCATTATAAGTAATCGAAGAACGCATTTTACCTCCCTCCTTATACATGATTTTGAATATATTATTTAGTTGTCCATGCTCCCAATCTTCATGTGAATTCTCTAATTTCAACATAACTCTTTGAAACATAATAAAATCTCCTTACTCTTGATGAAATTCAAAGACAATACCCTCCACAACTATTTTTATTGCTTGAGTCGTGAGTTCTAGGCACTTAACATAATCCTTCATTCATATTCCATGAGCATTCACTTGTTCTATTCCCTTGTACATCACACTTGAAGCATGTTCCCATAGATTTTACTTTGATTTTTCCATATCCACACCCTTTATCAACATTTTAACCTCCTATAAAAATCTGATTTTTATAACTTGCACTAAGCCTCTTCCTTTCATTTTGTTTTTGAAGCGAATATATATTCACTTCACACAACCAATATTACCAGAACACCTGGAATATTCGATAAGTCATTAATAGGAAAAATATATATTGATAATTAGATAGCTAAAAATATGTTTTACAAGAATTAGTGTCGGGTATTTTATACCCTGAGTGGTAAGGGGGTGACTTTTCAAGTCACCTCTTGACTAATTAATTACGTACCCTAATTAACCTACTTAGTATTTAAATGTTAATATTTATAACATTTATATTTGTTACACTTCCTTCCCCTTAAGGGAAACTTTGTTCTCAAATCTTGTATCGACAATAATGTCTGAATTTCCTTGAACTGTCGTTTTGGGATCCTTTTCTTTTTGTAATTGTGACACTTGATGAAATGAGACTATACGAGTTACGGATTCCCAAGGAGAATTGTCGCATCATATATGTTGTGGTCCATCCTAGATTTACTTTTATCGGAGCTCTGAGATCATTTTTTGGAATGGGTCGTTTCAATTGTTACTTATCATGTTGGTATTTTCGCTTGTCAACATAATTCTTCTGTGAGTGCCTGTCAACATAATTCTTTCGTTGGTCAAAATGACGATTATAATTAGGATGTCTGTAAGGTGTATGTGTTGTTTGTTTTTCTTTCTTTTGGACTGCGACGAGGACTGTATTAACTTCCTCGATTTGATTTTTGGATGCATTCTCTTGGATTTGTGCTTCTTGGTTCTCCAGTAGATTGTTATGATTCTGAATCTTTTCGATTCTTCATCTTGTAACTTTTTTTCAAATTCTAATTTCTTGATTTGATTTTCTAGTTCCTGATTACGATTCTTTAGACACTGGTTTTCTTCCAGTTTTTCCAGTGTTCTTCCTTCGAGGTCTTCACCAAAGTGTTCCCTCTTATTAATGTGTTTCATTTTTTTAATCTTTGTAATCAATGTTTTGTTATGATTTCGTAATCGAAAAATCTCTCTGGTATTGCTTAATAACACATTGTTGACTTTTGTTAGTTCCAGCTTATGTGTCTTCTTACTATCATCATACTGCTGCTGGAGTTTTTCTTTTTGTTGTTGACAATGACATATCTCTATTTCCTGATTTTCTAACTTTTCATGTAGTTGCGTCAATTTGTCTTCCTTGTCCATGACGACTTTGTTTAGACGACTAATTTCCTCTTTTGATTCGATATTGTTTCCATACGGACATTCTTCGACTTTGTTTAGTTTTTTTATCTGGTCTTCAAGTTGTTGAATGATACCTTCTAGATGTGATATCTTCTCGTCCTTATCTAATAAATTTTTTATGAGTTTTTCTCTACTATCTTGCAATGATCGAATTCGTAATTCTGAGGTAGTAATATGTTCTTTTTAAAAATCATTACTTTGTTTCTGATTGCCAAACTGGAGTTGTAGAATACCATTAAGAACACACGTTTTTAGCTCGGCCGAAACTATTCGTAACTATGATTGCAATTGTGAGTGACCTGGATCCATAATTTCTTTAATATCTTCCAAGACTTGATTTCTACTTTTTTAATAACTTATTTGATTCTTTTTCCTTTTTGTATAAAGTAATAATTGTAAATAACACAATTATTTAATAATAGTTATTAAGTAATTATTATTACTATTATTATTATTATTATTATTAATTAATATTATAATAATAATAATAATAATAGGGGTGGTAGGTGCGGGGGGGATCCTCCTGGATCCCAGAGGACATGTTGAACAAACATTTGCTTGGGGTCTAGGAACTAGGACCGATAACGAGGCTGAGTGGCTGGCACTCCTACAGGGCCTACATTTCTTAGACACTAAAAATATTCGTAAGGTAATGATATTCGAAGACTCTCGACATGTCATCTTCAAACTGATCAACGGATATCCCTCTGGATCAATCAATTGTCGTCGCCTGTTTGACAAAGCCAAGCTTCTCATGTCTAAATCCTATGAGACACTCCACATCCTTTGCCACAATAACTCTGCAATGGACGCTTTGGCTAACATGGGGGCCTCCCTTCCACAAGGCCATTACAGCCAGAATGGAAACACTCCTATCATCAAATTCATTCCATAATGATACGTCGGAAGCTTTCCTTTCATTTACAATTTATGAGGACCTTCTCAATCCTAAATTTGGATATCCCTTTCCCTAAAAGAAGTTCTAAGGACCTCCCTCATCTTCCACCTTATCCCTCCACCCCTCCTCCTTTCATTTCCCCTTCCCCTTATCCCTCCTTTCCCTTCATTCTCCAACCCCTCTTCCTTTTACCCCCTACTCTTATCCATCCACACTTCCCTCCTCCCACCACCTTGCGTCACCTTCCAACAGTTGGCCTCCATTCCACGCTCCTTCCCGAAGGATCCTCCCATTTATTTCATTGTCCTACATTCCCTCTTTCCCCCACCACGTGGTACATTCTCTGCCCACTTCCTCTCTTGGGTTTTGTTGGCTTAATGGCTTACCGGTCCTGGGATAAATGCCCCTCCTCCTTGCATGCTCCAAGTATTTTCGACCATCTCGGTATGTCTTTTCCCTGCAGCAGCATGCAAACTCATTTTACTCCTTCTCTCGGCTCTGTTTACCATGAGGTCCCTCTGGAGCGAGTTCTTCTAAATGTAATTGCAGGCGTTGGAGAAGGGTGGCTACAGGAGATCCCGTGGGAAGCTCTCCCTCTCATTAGAACCTTTGTGAAGGAAAGGCTTTCCCTCACAACCTTCTCCTCTTACTCCTGTAGCACCCTCTCAGGTTCCTCGTTGTGGTATTCAAGCACTGGTTCTAGTTAAAATCTCACGTCTGAAGCACATACTGTCAATTTGGAGAGAAGCACGGTCTTGGGTTGTCACTGCATAGGGTGGAAGGAAGGTGCAGTGGGCACCTTAGTCTGCAAAGAGAGGCAAAGTAAAGAAGGTTCCTCCCTGCAGCAGGAGCTCAAAGTGCTCAGTTACATTCTAAGTGCCCTCTCGGCCGAGAATCAGGCTTGCGTGTTAGTAGGCTCTGTTCGTGCTTCACACTGTAATTTTGCTCGTATTGATATCTCCTCAGGAACCGGTAGAATGTCTTAGGAAAGTGAAAATGCAGGTATCATGGACATGAAAAAGAACCTTAGGCGTCTTTATGAGATTATAGCGATTGGAATAATGGATAACAAAGAAATTGCATAGGAGGTCAAGAACATGGGGGAAACGGTGAGTTACACCTCTCTGCAAATCAGCAATCACGATGCAAGGATTGATAACAATGAGAGCAATCTCAGGGAGATAACGGGAAAATTTGACAGGATCCAGGAAGATCTCTAGCGTCTGATCAACATGAACCAGGGAAGTAAGGTGAACGAAACCACTGCAACAGCAGAGCACCCAATGGAGGAAGAGTTTGTGGTTCAGCCCAGGAAATTCAGAGGCAATCCATAACCAGTTTTCTTTTAATTATGGTCAAATGTTTTACTGTCTTTTGCTTTGTAATCAGTTTATAAGGGTATACACTACCCCAGGCACTAGTTGTTTTGAAAATACTCTATGTATAGTTTTTTGGAAAACTCCTCAAATAAGCTTATTGTGCAGCAATTTTGAACTGCATGAACACTCTGCTCTGCTATCTGTATTGAATGGTTGTGCACAACTTGTTTTATAAAAACCTTTTATAGTTTCTGTTAAAATAATAATAATAATAATAGTAATAGTAATAACAAGTATAATATATCAATTATTATTTAAAAATAATAATATAGTGTGTGTGTGTGTATATATATATATATATATATATATTGTGAATTGGGTCTAAAAGTTCTTTTGACAAAATATATAACAATAATAAATTTTATTATTACTAATAGTATTTTTTTTTTATGAATGGCGCTAGAATTAGGGTTTAAACCCTAAAATTGAAAAACCACTTATTAAAACAAAACCATGGGTGGAAAAACCACTTGTGGTTTTACTCTTTTATGTTTACTTTTTTTTGTTTACCTTTCTTTTTTTATGGCAATCTTAGTCGACTACGTTGTGGGCCACTCATTATATTTTTAATTGAGCATGATTAAGTAGACTATGCTCCCTTTATTCTGTTTTTTACGCTTAACTGGTGATTATGGGTTGTTGGAGAGAGTTACATTCATTGAATGTGTGTTTGGTATTTTTATTTTAAAGCACAACCAAAATAGTGTGTGGCATTTGCTTTGTGAAGTTGGTTTTCCTTGCAAGTTTTATCTCCCCGCTTGTGTTGCATTGCATATACCCTAGTCTTTGCTCTTGCACCTCTTGTTTCTTACTTTGCTCTCATGTGTTTAAAGTGATAAATGTAACTTTGTCTAGGTTTATTAAAGCTAATTTTCATCATGGATAAGCTCATGACTAAGTCTTTGGTAGAATCGAAAATTTCGTCAAGTGATCACAGGAACATAATGCCTATAGGTTTTGGGGGCCTAAAAGAAAGCATAGTCTTGTGAAGTCTAGTAACAAAGGACCCCGCATGTGCCCAATTTTTTTTTTATCTTTTTATTATCATATTTGAAAGATTTAAGTTTTAATACACATCCTTTATCAACATTATAACTTGGGCCTACAAAACTTTGATTTGTAGAACTTGCACTAACCTCTTGATTCATTGTGTTTTCCTCTTCTTGCAAATTACTTTCCTCTTCTTCTTGTGAGTTTGCTTCTTAATCCTTCTTGCCTTTTATACGGCTTACCTAGAACCCTAAACCCAAGGGATAACCCTTCAACATTGACCAAACATCCATCAAATGTGTGCAATCTTATATGTTAAATTTGAAGCCATTAACATACTTTGCAATGGATTCAACACTCTAAATGCTTTTCCCTAATCTACAAAATTCGTATGTAGTCAACGTTATTCTATCTTTTCTTAAGAGATTGTCTCAACACATTCAATGCAAAATCAACATGCAAGAATTTACATTTTAGTTTGGACAGCATCCCATCCCATCTTTGGAATTTTTCCTTGTCATTCTGTTATTTCAGCATTGCAAAGTAGCGCACAATAGTGAAGCATGTTCTCTCAATTTGGTGATGACAAAACTTAATTCTTACTCATTTAAATTTATCAAAAACTCCAATAACGTTTCCATCTCACAAACCTATTGAGGACTCAACTAGCCCTAAGTCGACTACTTGTGGATCACCCTTTAAATTTTTAATTAACCCTGATTAAGTAGACTCTGCTCCTTTTGCGTTGTTTTTTTACGCTTAATTGATGATTATGGGTTGTTGGCTAAGTTACATTCATTGAATGTATGTTTGATATTTCTATTTTATAGTATAACTATGATAGTATGTGGCATTTTCATTGTCAAGTTGGTTTGCCTCGCAAGTTTTCTCTTCCTACATTTGTTGCATTGCATATACCCTAGACTTTGCTCTTGCACCTCTTGTTTTTTACTTTGCTCCCATGTGTTTAAAGTGTTATGTAACCTTGTCTAGGGTCACTAAAGCTATTTTTTATCATGGATAATCTCATGACTAAGTCTTGGGTATAGTCGACAATCTCTCCAAATGATCATAGGAACATAATGCCTATAGGTTTCAAGGGCTCAAAAGATGGCATAGCCTTGCGAAGTCTAATAATAAAAAAATTTATTATCATATTTGAAGAGTTTATTTTTTAATTTGGAATTTTCCCTCGCAATATTTGGTTAGTCTCATTCAACATTCCCTTTTGAATTTTAACTTCTTTAATCTTTTAGCTTCCCCTAAAGTTATGTCAAACATGATCCGATGTGATCAAAATTGAATGGTAGCCATTATGTACAAGGACATTTTCACATTTGGAGAGCTCTCTAACTACCTAAATGACAATTTTTATCCTTGTAAGTAATCTATATGAGCATGCCACTTTTGGTTCTAGGTTCTAAACTAGATTAGTGTGTAAGGAAAATATCTGTAACAACTCTATATCTCAGTCTCAGGAGTCTGAATCAATCACATCCATGTCAAATGTGGTGATATCAAAGAAACTAGTTAAACATACATTATGGCAAAGAACATGTTGAAAATTCGCATTTGCATAGTAGAACTTGGGACTCGGATTTCATGGTATGTTTACTTTATAAGCTCTCCATACAATCAGCTAGTGAAGAAAATATGGTGTATAATTATTGTCCCCACTTTAAGGAATACATTAACAATTTCCTTTGCCTTTGGATTCACCAGGAACATTTTTTTATAATCATTTAAAGCATTTCGGATGGATACATACAAAACCCAATAAGTGTCGACCATTTTCCAAGAAAGTGGCAGCACAATTAAGTCTAGAATTCGGTTCAAAATTGAATGGTAGCCATTATGTACAAAGACATTCTCCATTTGGAGAGCTCTGTAACTACCTAAATGCCAATTTTTATCCTTGTCACTAGTCTATATGAGCATGCCACTTTTGGTTCTAGGTTCTAAACTAGATTAGTGTGAAAGGAAAATATCTGTAACAACTCTATATCTCCGTCTTTGGAGTCTGAATCAATCGCGTCCATGTCAAATGTGGTGATATCAAAGAAGCTAGTTAAACCTACATTATGGGAAAGAACAACTTGAAAATTCCCATTTGAATAACAGAACTTGGGACTCTGATTTCATGGTATGTTTACTTTATAATCTCTCCATACAATCAGCTAGTGAAGAAAACATGGTGTATAATTATTGCCCCTACTTTAATGACTACATTAACAATTTCCTTTGCCTTTGGATTCACCAAAGAATGATTTTTTTAATGATTTAGAGCCTTTGGGATGGATACATACAAAACCCAATAGGTGTCGACCATTTTCCAAGAAAGGGGCAACCCAATTAAGTCTAGAATTCAGTTCGAGTTTAGAAAAACAATAAGATGGTCTTTTGGTTAAACTATTATTAATAAAAAGATAATCTTGGATAAAGTTGGTCTTTTGGTTAAATTTGTGTTTTTTTAACGATCCGAACAACAACCTCCCAAGAGTATATCCAACAGCCCGCAAGCCAGATATACCCGTAACTTGTGACTTAGCATAAGTCGAGACATCCTGAAGCTCACTGAGGTGAACCTCTATCCCAAAGGTCACCTACCCTTCGAACCTTGTCACAACGATCCAATAAGCAACCTTACCCCGCCGATTTTGGCCTTCGATTTTGAACTTGTAACCTCTAAGGAGATAACACATGTTCTTGGATACTGTCGTGCCACTACCCCACCCCGACACCACCTCCACTCTCATACCCATTCCCCCACCCCAAAACAAGTCCAGGCCCTTTTGGACTGTACCAAAAACTTCAAATATGGCTTTGTCCTTTTGGAATGTACCAAAAAATTTAAATATGGCTTTGTTCATGTCAGGCTCAATCTCAACCACCTTTCAACATTGACCTTTTGATAACTATCATATAGATCTTGTTCTTCCTTATTAAATTGTTGGGCTGAATGAAATATACTTGTATCACTTGTTCTTTTTCGCCACATAGGGATTTACTAAGATTTTTGGCTTCTTCAATTAGTGAGAGAAGTCCTTTTCATCTCTAAATCTTGTTCAACGTTTCAAATCATTCAAGTGTCAGCAAAGTATTTTAATTTAGTCCAGAGTTTGTCAAAATAACATATTGTCCTATCATTACATAGTCAAAATTGTTTTAGTGTGCCAATGTATTAAACATATCATCTCAATTCATCCTACTTTCATCCCTTGTGACATTCATTCACAATTGATTCAAATTTGATGAGAAATTACATTCCTTCATTCTAGTCTTTCATCAATGAGGTTCAAAAAAGTCCCCATGATTCCTTTTGCATACTTGTATTGATTATGTTCATTAGGCTAAGACTGATTTAGTCCTTTAACATGGATCTTTCTCATTCTAGTCTTTCATCAATGAGGTTCAAAAAAGCCCCCATGATTCCTTTTGCATACTTGTATTGATTCTGTTCATTAGGCTAAGACTGATTTAGTCCTCTAACTTGGATCTTTCGACGGAGTTGAGAGGAGTCCAATGTTTGTTAAGCTTGTATGCAATGCTTCCTTTTCAAAAAATTGGTACACTTCCCATAAGGTATTCATCACTTGAATCAATTTCTAACGCAAAGTATTCACCCTTTCTTCTCACTAGTAGGTCATTCTAAGGATTAGCTCTGTCATTACTATTTTAAGCAATAGAACATTCCTAGTATTTTAAGCAAAGGCTCTTTGATATTCTCCTTCAAGAGCTTCTCCTAGTATTTTTCTTTCACTAGCTAGATCAATTTCTTGTACACAGTCCTCGTTCATTAACTACATTAACTTCAAGTGAAAAAAACATCCTTCTTGTTTAATAGGTTACTAACTTGTTCGTCCGCTTGCTTAGGCATTTGATTATCACCCCCTTGAGAACTTGTGTACTTTTCTTATGCACATTTTAATATGCCCTTGCCTCTTACAGTCTTCTGAAATATGAAAATTATGACATTGAATCTGACCGAAACCCATACCTTTGTTTCTTGCTGAACTATTCTCGTCATAGGTTCTACAATTTATGGCCTTGTGTCCAAACCTGTTGCATGAGAAACAATAACCAAAGAAAGTATTTTTATACCTAGGATCAAATGTTCTTCTTGGTGGAATCCATCTAAATTCATGTCCTCGCTGAGTGTGATATTTTTCTTTGTTGTTTCCTTCACCAAGATCATGGCTTTCGAGATTTTCTTCAATTTTCTTTTCAGGGAGCTTAGAATTCTCTCCACATGGGTGAAATGTCCACCTCATGGAGCTTAGAATTCTCTGCTTTTCGGGCCTTCAAACTCAACCAACTCATAGATTCTCAAATCAGTTGTTTGGGTATTCTTCAAAAGAAACTTGTAATCTTATAATCTTAGTGAAGTCTAGTAACAAAGTACCCTGCGTGTGCCCAATTTTTTAAAATTTTTATCATATTCAAAAGGTTTCTGTTTAATTTGAATTTGTTTTTAAATTTTTATCATGTTCGAAGGGTTTATGTTTAATTTGAATTTTCTCCTAATGGTATTTTATTAGTCTCATTCAACATCCCCTTTGGACCTTCTCATGGTAGTTTTTAGTCTCTTTCAACATCCCCTTTGGACCTTTAACATTTTTCATATTTTAACTTCCCTACATGTTATGTCAGCATTTTTACATGTTATATCAGCTTTTTCACATTTGGACAGCTCTGTAACTACTCACATGACCATTTTAATCCTCTAGTTACATGACCATTTTTATCCTCACTACTAGATGATGGCTTCCATCTTCATGGGATCAATCTTGAGTTCCCCTCCACCAATAACATACCCCAAATACACCAATGACTATCGGACAAATTCAAATTTCTTAATATTTTCCAACAGCTGATGCTTTTTCAGAGTCTCTAACACTTACACACTTACATGACATGTGAAATATGCTCTTCCAAGGTAGAGAGAAAAAACAATATATCCTCCAAGTACACTATTAAAAAAAAGAAAGGGATGCACTAATCATTCATCAAAAGCATAAATTATGCTTGTGCATTAGAAAACCTACATTTTTATCCTCACTAATAGTCCATACGAGCAGGCCTCTTTTGATTCTAAAGAAGATTGGTGTATGCAAAATATATGTAACAAAGTATATATCTTTGAATAATCACATCCATGTCAAATTTGATGATATCAAGGATTACATTATGTCAAAGAACATGTTGAAAATTTTCATTTCCATAACAGACCTTAGGGCTCAGATTTCATGATATGTTTACGGTATAAGCTCTCCATATAATCAGCTGGTGAAGAAAATCTGTTGTATAGTGATTCTGTCTACAATATGAAATACATTAGTAGTTTCCTTTGCCTTTGGCTTCATCGAAGCACGGATTTTTTAAGGATTCTGTTTCCTTTGCCTTTGGCTTCACCAAAGCATGAAGCACGAATTTTTTAACGATTTAGAACATTTGGGATGGATGCATACACTAAGCTTCCTTGGTTATCACCTCAGGTCTTAATGCCAGGCTCGAATCTTAGAGAAATATCAAGTAATCCATTAAAAATATTGTACCTACATATGTGGAGCCTCGACCATTTTCCAAGAAAGGGGCATCCCAATTAAGTCTATAATTCTCGGTTGAAGTTTAGAGACAGGCACAATAGTGTTTTATCTAACTCTTACGAAGCTTATAAATTCCAGAGGATACTGTTCCACAAGCCAATGAACATGTTTCCCAGACAGATATTGTATTCGAGGGGATGTTGCTCCACAAGCCAGATATTGTATTCCAGGGGATACTGTTCCACAAGCCAATTGACATGTTTCCCAGACAGATATTATACATTTATCAAGAATAATAGTACAGCAAGACAATGAACTTTCATCATACGAAAGTCCACTTGGTTTTTCACGTTCTTGCTATCACACAAGACGTCAAATCGATTAAGTCTAGAATTCGGTTCAAGTTTAGAAAAACAATAAGATGGTCTTTTTGTTAAACTATTATTAATAAAAAGATAACCTTGGATAAAGCTGGTTTTTTGGTTAATTTTTTTTTTTTTAACAATGGGAACAGTAGCCTTCCAACTTCTCAAAAGTATATTCAACAGCTCGCAAGCCAAATATACCAGTAACTTGTGACTTAGCAGGAGCCGAGACGTCTCGAAGCCCACCAAGGTAAACTGTTATCCCAGGGGTCACCTACCCTTCGAGCCTTGTCACAACGAGCCAATAAGCAATCTTACCACGCTGATTTTAAACTTGTAACCTCCAGAGAGATAACACATGTTCGTTATATTGTTGTACCACTACCCCACCCCAATACCACCTCCGCTCTCATACCAATTCCCCCACCCCAAAACAAGTCCAAGCCCTTTTGGACTGTACCAAAAACTTCAAGTATGGCTCTATTCATGTCGGGCTCAATCTCAACCACCTTTCAACATTGACCTTTCGATCACTATCATATAGATCGTGTTCTTCCTTACTAAATTGTTGGGCTAACTGAAATCTACTTGTATCACTTGTTCTCTTTCGCCACTGAGGGATTTATTAAGATTTTTGGCTTCTTTAATTAATGAGAGAAGTCCTTTTCATCTTTAAATCTTGTTCAACATTTCAAATCATCTCATAATGCCTTCAGCAAAGCATTTTAACTTAGTCCAGACTTCATAAAAAAAAACATGGTCAAACTTTGTCATCTTAATTCGTTACTTAAGGATATCTTCAATTTATCCTACTTTCATCCTTTGTGACATTCACTCACAATTGATTCAAATTTGATGAGAAATTCCATTCCTTCATTCTAGTCTTTCATTAATGAGGTTCAAAAGAGTCCCCATGATTCCTTTTGCATACTCGTATGGATTCTGTTCATTAGGCTAAGACTGATTTAGTCCAACGGATTTGTGAGGAGTCCAATGTTTGTTAAGCTTGTATTCAATGCTTCCTTTTCAAAAAAAAATGGTACACTTCCCATAAGGTCTTCATCACTTGAATCGATTTCTAATGCAAAGTATTCACCCTTTCTTCTCACTAGTAGGTCATTCTAAGGATTAGCTCTGTCATTACTATTTTAAGCAATAGAACATTCCTTTTTATTTAGTTGATGCAACTGAGGATCTTTGATATTCTTCTTCGGGAGCTTCTCCTAGTATTTTTCTTTCACTAGCTAGATCAATTTCTTGTACACAGTTCTCATTTTTGACATTTTATTTCTTATTCTCTTCTTTGGATATGGCTCAATGATGTTCATGTATTTTTCCTCCTCCATTAAGGACATTAAATTTCAAGTGAAAAAAACATCCTTCTTGTTTAATAGGTTACTGACTTGTTCGTTCTTCCTCCTTCATTAACTACATTAACTTTCAAGTGAAAAAAACATCCTTCTTGTTTAATAGGTTACTGACTTGTTCGTTCGCTTGCTTAGGCATTTGATTATCACCTCTTTGAAAACTTGTGTGCTTTTCTTCTCCACATTTTAATATGCCCCTTCCTCCGACAGTCTTTTAAAATATGACCAAAATAATGAAAATTATGCCATTGAATCTGACCGAAACCCATACCTTTGTATTTTGCTGAAGTATTCTCGCCATAGGTTCTGCAATTTATGGCCTTGTGTCCACACCTGTTGCATGAGAAACAGTAACCAAAAAAAAGTTCTTTTATACCTAGGATCAAATGTTCTTCTTGGTGTAATCCATCTAAATTCATGTCCTCACTGAGTGTGATATTTTTCTTTGTTTCTTTCACCAAGATCATGGCTTCATGTCCTCGCTGAGTGTGATATTTTTCTTTGTTCTTTTCACCAAGATCATGGCTTCCGATATTTTCTTCAATTTTATTTTCAGGGAGCTTAGAATTCTCTCCACATGGGTGAAATGTCCACCTCAGGGAGCTTAGAATTCTCCGCTTTCCGGGGCCTTCAGACTCAACCAACTCACAGATTCTCAAATCAGCTGTTTGGGTATTCTCCAAAAAAAAAACTTATAATCTTAGTGAAGTCCAGTAACAAAGTATTCAAAAGAAACTTGTAATATTATAATCTTAGTAAAGTCCAGTACCCTGCATGTGCCCAATTTTTTTAAATTTTTACCATATTCGAAGGGTTTATATTTTATTTGATTTTTCTCCTCGTAGTATTTTTTTAGTCTCATTTAACATCCTCCTTCAACATCCCCTTGGACCTTCTCATGGTGTTTTTTAGTCTCATTCAACATCCCCTTTGGACCTTTAACTTTTTTCATCTGTTAACTTCCCTACGTGTTATGTCAGCATTTTTACATGTTATGTTAGCGTTTTCCCATTTGTACAGCTCTGTAACTACCCACATGACCATTTTTATCAGCATTTTTACATGTTATGTCAACATTTTCCCAAGACAGCTCTGTAACTACCCACATGACCATTTTTATCCTCACTGGTAGATGATGGCTTCCATCTTCACGAGATCTATCTTGAGTTCCCCTCCACCAATCACATACCCCAAATACACCAATGACTATTGACAAATTCACATTTCTTAATATTTTCCAGCGGCTGATGCTTTTTCATAGTCTCTACACTTACATGACATGTGAAATATGCTCTTCCAAGGTAGAGAGCAAAAACAATATATCCTCCAAGTACACATTAAAAAAAATGAAAGGGACGCACTAATCATTCATCAAAAGCGTAAAATTACACTGGTGCATTACAAAAACCTCCATTTTTATCCTCACTACTAGTCCATATGAGCAGTGGTGCATTACAAAAACCTCCATTTTTATCCTCACTACTAGTCCATATGAGCAGGCCTCTTTTGATTCTAAACTAGATTGGTTAATGCAAAATATATGTAACAAAGTATATAGCTTTGAATCAATCACATCTATGTCAAATTTGATGATATCAAGGACTACGTTATGTCAAAGAACATGTTGAAAATTTTCATTTGCATAACAGACCTTATGACTAAGAACATGTTGAAAATTTTCATTTACAACGGACCTTAGGACTCAGATTTCATGATATGTTTACGGTATAAGCTCTCTATACGATCAACTGGTGAAAGAAAATCTGGTATATAGTTATTGTGTCTACAATCAAAAGGCAATACATCAGCGATTTCATTTGCCTTTGGCTTCACCGAAGCACGATGCACAAATATTTTAATGATTCGGTTTACATTTTATAACCTTAGTGGAAGTGATCTAAATCCACCTAATCCATCTACATCATCATCACCGTATATATTCTTATCATCATCAAGTCCAAGTTCATCCAGCTCAATTTATATGTATTAACCATCTCAGAAATGAAGACCCAAGACCACTTGGGTTGAATCTACCATATAATAAGTTGAGAATTTATTGTGTCCACAATCAATAGGGAATACATGAGCAGTTTCCTTTGCCTTTGGCTTCACCGAAGCACGAATTTTTTAATGATTCGGTTTCCTTTTGCCTTTCGATTCACCGAAGCCAAAGAAGCACGAATTTTTTGGGAATACACTAAGCTTCCTGGGGTGTTTTTTGGGAATACACTAAGCTTCCTTCGTTATCACCTCAAGATCTTGGAGAAATATCAAGTAATCCATTAAAAATATTGTACCTATATATATATATATATATATATGTGGACTATGAGGAGCCTCGACCATTTTCCAAGAAAGGGGCAGCCCAATTAAGTCTAGAATTCTCGATTGAAGTTTAGAGACAGGCACAAAAGTGTTTTATCTAAATCTTACGAAGCTTATGTATTCCTAGGGATGCTGTTCCACAAGCCAGATATTGTATTTTGGGGGATACTGTTCCACAAGCCAATTGACATGTTTTCCAGACAGATATTATACATTTATAAAGAATAATGGGGCAGCAAGACAATGAACTTTCATCATACGAAAGTCCACTTGGTTTTTCAAGTTCTTGCTATCACACAAGACGTAAAATCGATTCACACAATAGCAAACACCATACAACTGACGTAAGAGCACAAATAATCCTGATAAATTTTCCACAAATTGGATAGTTTTGGACCTTCAGCCATTAGTTGTGTTTAACAGTGAAGTTGATAATGGAGACTCTATGTTTGATTTCGTACAAGCCCAAACTAGCAAAATGCAATGCCTCTCTGCCGTGCTACATTACAAATCCTAACAACTGCAGACTCTAAATTATGGCGGCATCTCTTCATATGCATAATACAACTGCTAAATACATACCAAAATTCTATATAAGAAACACCAAGCACCCTGACAATTTACTCTTTGACAACATGCATAGAGTACATGTTGAATTACCATTCAAAATAACAACAAACATTCTAACATCAAAACATTCTACTTAAAAAATACCATTAATCCTAACTATATGCACCAAAATTCCACATAGGAAATTCCAAAAACCTTGACAATATCTGAAAATGTATGTTAAATAAGCCTTTAAAATAGTATCAGTGTGATTCCAACTCCTAATGAAAGGATCCATCACAATGATGTTATCATTCAAAATACCTCTTATCTTACTTAAAAAATACCATTAATCCTATCTATATGCACCAAAATTCCAAATAACAAATTCAAAAAACCTTGACAATATCTAAAAATGTATGTTAAATAAGCCTTTAAAATAGTATCAGAGTGATTCCAACTCCTAATGAAAGGATCCATCACAATGATGTTATCATTCAAAATACCTCTTATCTTCCTTTTGCCAGAACAGTTATATGCTGGCTCTTCATCCATCAATATCCTAAATTGCATATCTCTTATCTTACTTAAAAAATACCATTAATCCTATCTATATGCACCAAAATTCCAAATAAGAAATTAAAAAAACCTTGACAATATCTGAAAATGTATGTTAAATAAGCCTTTAAAATAGTATCAGAGTGATTCCAACTCCTAATGAAAGGATCCATCACAATGATGTTATCATTCAAAATACCTCTTATCTTTCTCTTGCCAGAACAGTTATTTGCTGGCTCATCATCCATGAATATCCTAAATTGCATAATGTCATCTCAAATAAATGGTTGGGTAAATATCCGAATATCTCGTGGAATTGCATTCCCTCAAAGAAAAAAATGAGCATGCATATACTCTGTCAAAAAAAACACACTGCTATACGAATTGGGGGAAATTTCGAAGCCTATATCTCATTTGGACATGCTATCTCCTATATCCACTCGAAAAATTCACCATATTTGAACCATTGAACTACAAAAACAAAGAATTAAACTCAAAAGAAGGAAAGGAAATTTTGTTAGTTTGGATTGTCATGAATCTTGAAAATGACAGATGGAAAATATGCATGCAGATAAGTGAAGAAAACCATTTAAGTTTGTAACCAATTATGCCATTATAGTTGAACAACAGTATGACCATCATTTCCCCGCTATTGGTATTAATTTCATTGTTAGTTTAAAATTAAATTTATCAACTATTCGTATACACTCTTTGAGAGAAGGAAAACAAAAGTTGATGAAACCTAGATGAGTGTTACTAGATGACCTATTGTGCCCTTTAATTTGAATGCATGCCAAGGCAAAAGTTCGACAACATGGTAGGATGAAGGGTATTTCACATCTTCATATATCTTTAGGTTTCAAAGATGCATATTCCTTCTTAAACCATATATTACTAACCATAAATAATTATTAGTAGGTTTATTTGAGCATTAGTGTCCTGCTATTAATATTTAGGTTGCCGAGTGCCATAGAGATAACTATGAATCATTATCAAGCCATGTGTGCAATACTTTCAGGACTCTTTTAACTATTCTAGTCATCTGTGTTCCATTCTGCTCTAACTAGGATCTGCTTTTGACCCATCTACATTATTACCGAGGCTTCAAAACAATCCTTTAAGGAACTTATGAAAACTGCATTTTGCTTTGGAAAAAGTTACGCCTTCCATATTTTATCGATTTCTTACAAAGCCATTTGTTTAGGAGACTCTTAGGTGTCAAATTATTTGACACTAACAAAACTCCAAACCTTTCTCTGGAATTTGAAATTTCCTGTTCTAGAGGCAATTTCATTCACAAAAGCCCACTTCTTATCTTTCAATTGAAGGATTTCAGTCAAATATTTGCCATCTGAGCTGGTTGTATTTGGTACCACTTTTACTGTGACTCCTTTTGATATTGATGTAAACTCGCCTAGAATTTCTATATATTAGAATGTTATCTTTAATGGTTGTACTGTTTATCTTTAATGTAATTAGAGATTGAATTTCAACCAATTTTACCTAATTTCTCCCGGTGCGGACATGAAAATGTGCCACATTTTGGCCAACCAATCACTATCATATCAGACTGAGATTCTCGCTTCTTAACATGTTTTGCAAGACAATATGGGCGCTATTGGGGTGCCAACTCAAGTTTTCTACAGCATTCCATCCTCAAACGGATGGCCAAACAAAAGTGGTTAATAGGGTCTTGGTCCATGCTCTCTGAACGCACTTTGGGCACATCAAACAATGGGACAATTAATTGCACATCCTCCAGCATAGCTACAACAAGGCCACACATTCCTCTACCGGGTTTTCCCCTTTTGAAGTCTGCTTGGGCTTCCAAACAGCGTCTCCAACAGAGCTCCCACTCACTTTATCTCATTAGGGTATCGTGCACCAACAAGCAGGAACAACTCTTCGCCCAAAGGTTTCTACAACAAATTTCACAACGCCACATTGCAATCACAACAACACTCAAAGCAGCTCAAGATCATGCCAAGCAACGCCATGCAAACAAAGGACCTTCCTGACCTTTCAATCGGGAGATAAAGTCTGGCTACACTTGGATAAGAAGCGCTTCAAAGGCCAGCATCACAAGCTTCTGCCAATAAGATATGGCCCTTATACCATCCTTGACAAAA
This sequence comes from Pseudotsuga menziesii, assembly GCA_001517045.1. Taxonomy (NCBI): domain Eukaryota; kingdom Viridiplantae; phylum Streptophyta; class Pinopsida; order Pinales; family Pinaceae; genus Pseudotsuga; species Pseudotsuga menziesii. The sequence goes on from LPNX011028085.1 coordinate 244,709, forward strand.
TTGGAGAAAATGCTTACAAATTGGATCTTCCACCACAACTGGGAATCCACAATGTCATTAATGCAAATCATCTGAAGTTGTTTGAGCCTCCTCTATTAGAGGAACCATTCACCATTAATCATCCAGTCGACAGCATTCCAGACCTTCAAATCCCCGTGGCCAAAGACATTCTATTGGACACCCGGACCCGTTCTACAAGGCACCGGGTATACACTTTTTATCTAGTGGCCCGCCAAGGACAAACTCCGGCTTAGGCAAAGTGGATCACAACCAAAGTCTTGCACTGCATGTTTCCCCACCTTCTCATGGAAGTTGAGACGCTTCTAGATCTAAGCAGGGAGGAATTGGGCCATCGAGAAGAAGAAGGATAAGGGGGCACACATGTTTAGATTAGGTTTATTAAGTATTACTTTTATCTCTGTCATTAAGCAGGCTCCTTATTATATAAGGGGATCTCTCTCTAAGATTGCCTCTTATTTTTCTGAGTCTACTTCTTTTGTTAATTTTTATGTTTTAGGGTTTTTAGCTTGGAGACACTAGAGCGCCTCACCCATGGCAGCATCTGGGCTTCCAAGCTCTTCATGATTTCCCTCACAGAGAGCTATCCTTCCCCGTACGCTATCCCTTTCACTAGAGGCTTCTTCTATTTTTCCAGAAACACCGAGTGTAGAAGAATACCCATTTGATGCTGAAATCTAACTGAAAAATGCTCCGGTTGCCTTGGCACGTGATCCTAGCTCCTCGTAATCTTGCTGCACTGCTCCTCCATTTATCTAGACGCCCCCCTCATCCTTAGCATGCTCAGCTGCAAAATTTTCACTCTCCCCTAGCTCTACGCATCTCTTGGAGTTGTGCCCTTCTCCTCCACGTTGAACTCGCTGCCAGTTCAGCATGTCTTCAATGCAAACGCCCTAATCCGGTGTGAGGCAAATCAAATTTCTTTAAAAATGTTAGTTGATATCATTTTTGTAACCATGAAACTTTACAAGCACTAGTATGCCATCTACATTTCGAAAGTATATTCTTTCTTACTTTGATAGAAACCAAGTTTTATGTAGTACCGCTATAAATAATCGAAGAACGCATTTTACCTCCCTCCTTATACATGATTTTGAAGATATTATTTAGTTGTCCATGCTCCCAATCTTCATGTGAATTCTCTAGTTTCAACATAACTCTTTAAAACATAATATTCTCTCCGTGCTCCTATGAAATTCAAAGACAATACCCTCCACAACTATTTTTATTGCTTGAGTCATGAGTTCTAGGCACTTAACATAATCCTTCATTCATATTCCATGAGCATTCACTTGTTCTATTCCCTTGTACACCGCACTTGAAGCATGTGCCCATAGATTTTACTTTGATTTTTCCATATCCACATCCTTTATCAACACTGTAACCTCGTATAAAACTCTAATTTTTATAACTTGCACTAAGCCTCTTCCTTCCATTGTGTTTCCTCTTCTTCTTGTGATTTTGCTTATTTCTCCTTCTTTCCTTTTGGACAATTTACCTACAAAACTAAAGCCAAGTGATAAGCCTTCAACATTGATCAAATATCCATAAAACTTATTCCATCGTGTACATTAAATCTGAAGTCATTAACACGATTTGCAATGGATTCAACACTCTAAATTCTTTTCCCTAATCTACAGAATTCTTATGTACTCAACATTATTCTCTCTTTTCTTAACCGGTTAACTCAACACATTCAATGCAAAATCAACCTGCAAGAATTTTCATTTTAGTTTGGACACCATCACATCCCATCCCATCTTTCAATTTGGTAATGACAAAATTTAATTCTTACTGATATTTAATTTAATCAAACTCCAATAACATTTCCATCTCACGAATTAGTTGAAGCCTCAACTAGCCCTTAGTCGAATACGTTGTGGACCACCCTTTACATTTTTAATTGAGCATGATCAAGTAGACTATGCTCCCTTTATTCTATTTTTTTATGCTTAATTGGTGATTATGGGTTGCTGGAGAGAGTTACATTCATTGAATGTGTGTGCCGTATTTTTATTTTAAAGCACAACCAAAATAGTATGTGGCATTTGCATTGTGAAGTTGGTTTGCCTTGCAAGTTTTATCTCCCCACTTTTGTTGCATTGCATATACCCAAGTCTTTGCTCTCGCACCTCTTGTTTTTTACTTTGCTCTCATGTGTTTAAAGTGATAAATGTAACTTTGTCTAGGTTTATTAAAGCTACTTTCCATCATGGATAAGCTCATGACTAATTCTTTGGTGGAATCGACAATCTCGTCGAGTGATCACAGGAACATAATGCCTATAGGTTTTTGGGGCTCAAAAGAAAGCATAGTCTTGTGAAGTCTAGTAACAAAGGACCCCGCATGTGCCCAAATTTTTTTTCACAGTTTTGGACCCTCAGCCATTAGTTGTGTTCAATAGTGAGGCTGATAATGGAGACTCTGTGTTTGATTTCGTACAACCCCAAACCAGCAAAATGCAATGCCTCTCTGTCGTGCTACATTACAAATCCTAACAACTGTAGACTCTAAATTATGGCGGCATCTCTTCATATGCATAATACAACTGCTAAATACATACCAGCATTCCTTATAAGAAACACCAAGCATCCTGACAATTTACCCTTTAACAACATGCATAGAGTACATGTTGAATTACCATTCAAAATAACATCAAAACATTCTACTTAAAAAATACCATTAACCCTAACTATATGCACCAAATTTCCAAATAAGAAATTCCAAAAACCTTGACAATATCTGAAAATGTACGTTAAATAAGCCTTCAAAATAGTATCACTATGATTCCAACTCCTAATGAAAGCATCCATCACAATGATATTATCATTCAAAATACCTCTTATCTTCCTCTTGCCATAACAGTTATTTGCTCGCTCATCATCCATGAATATCATAATTTGCATAACATTATCTCAAATAAATGGTTGAGTAAATATCTAAATAGCACGTGGAATTGCATTCCCTCAAGGAAAAAAATGAGCATGTATATACTCTGTCAAAAAATAGAGAATTAAACACAAAAGAAGAAAAGGAAATTTTGTTAGTTTGGATTGTCATGAATCTTGAAAATGACAGATGGAAAATATGCATGCAGATAAGTGAAGAAAACCATTTAAGTTTTTAACCAGTTATGCCAATACAGTTGAACAAGAGTATGACCATCATTTCCCCACTATTGGTATTAATTTCATTGTTAGTTTAAAATTAAATTTATCAACTATTCATATACATTCTTTGAGAGAAGGCAAACAAAAGTTGATGAAACCTAGATGACCTATTATGCCCTTTAATTTGAATGCATGCCATGGAAAAAGTTCGACAACATGGTAGGATGAAGGGTATTTCACATCTTCATATATCTTTAGGTTTCAAAGATGTATATTCATTCTTAAACCATATATTACCAGTGTTCCACCGGGATGCGTCTCCTAGGGTCGGGGGCTCGGCCCCTGCGTTTCCCACGCCCTGGGGGCTGGGGGGCTCCATGTGAAACGTTTCCCGGCGCCCCCTTTTCTCAGAAACATGGGGAAAAGCACAATTTTGGAGCTCATTGATGGGGGGCTTCTACACGCCTCCCCCCGAAAATGGGGGGCTCCCACACGCCCCCCCAATAATTTTTTTAAGACCAAAATAAAAAACGAATTTTAATTTTAAAAAAAATAATTACTAACCTAACTTACCTCTTCTAACCTATTCGGACCTTCACCTTCAAATTTTATCCCGCTATTTCATTTTCCTCTGAACGGTCCGTGAGCACCAAGTGAATTTTTTTTTGCAGGGCCCGTGGTTTCGTGAGAAGTGGCTAGCAACAGTGGGCCGTGAGCAATGGGTGGTAGCAGTGGCCTGTGAGCACAAATCAAATTTAATCCCGTCGTTTCATTTTCCTCTGAACGGTCCGTGAGCACCAAGTGAATTTTTTTTTGCAGGTCCTGTGGTTTCATGAGAAGTGGCTAGCAACAATGGGTCGTGATCAATGGGTGGTAGCAGTGGCCCGTGAGCATAAATCGTGGCCTCCGAGCAGTGGCCCGTGAGCATTTGCTAGCCCGTGAGAAGAGTAAACCAAAGCTGACAAGTGACAAAGTTCAAACTTCAAACCTTTGAGCATTTGGCATTTGCTGACCCATGAAAAGAGAAAACCAGAGCCCATGAGCAGTGAGAGGAGAAACCAGAACCCACAAAGTCAAACCTGTTTTATGGTTTTAATTTTGAAACTTTTATGAGCAACCGTGGATTGTTTCAGCCTTCAGGCTTCAGCCTGTGAGCAGTGTAACATGACATTAGCAATCATGGACTGTAATTTGCAAGTGCTAGCTTCATCCCAAGTCAACATTTTTTACATTTGTCACTTGTGAGTCGTGACCCTTGGATGCTCTATCGACTACGCAGACACCAGTGTGCACTATGGACTGAGGACTCGTGGAGGTGGAGGTATGTATCAGTGTGGACTGAGGACTCGTGGAGGTGGAGGTATGTATAAGTGTGGACTGAGGACTCGTGGAGGTGGAGGTATGTATCAGTGATTCAATATAATAATTTTCCTGTTATTAATTTTTTTAAATTTTAATTTTCTTGTTAGTTTTTTAATTTTTAATTTTTTTTTTTCACTTTGTGAATGTTCCAGTTTGAGCTTTGAGCTCATTTTTTAATTTTTCCTGTTAGTTTTAATTTTGTATATTAGAGCCTTGACCTATGTTTTTTATTTTTATTTTTTATATTTTATAAATTTATTATTTATCCATAAAAATATTAAATGTAATTGACAATTACTAATTGTTTTGGCAAATTTTTTAGTTTTTAACTTTTTTTTTAAGTTTTGGATGGGTATTTAATTATCTTATCAACCATGAACATTTTGTCATTTTTTGAGATTATAGGTTGCCAAAATTTGTTGCTCATAAAACCATAAAAATTAATTTAATAATTTATCTGTTGTTACTTGTTTATGTTTATGATTCGAAGTTGTTATGGAAGATGTCGATGTATTGAAATTTTAAAATATTCATTATGAACTAAATATCATGTTTACATTGCAAAATGATGAATTTCAATTTAGCATGTATTTCAATATATTGAGAGATGCCCCCCTATGTTAAAACTTAAATACCCCGACGCCCCCCCGCTCCCCAAAATCCACCAAAATTTGGGGGTGTCTCTACACGTCCCCAATGTGCATTTCCCCGCTCCCGCGCCCCCCCCATCCCGGAAACTTGGTGGAACACTGTATATTACTAAGCGTAAATAATTATTAGTAGGTTTATTTAAGAATTAGTGGCCCACTGTTAATATTTAGGTTGCAGAGTGCCATAGAGACAACTATGAATCATTATCAAGCCATGTGTGCAATACTTTCAGGACTCTTTTAACTATTCTAGACATCTGTGTTCCATTCTGCTTTAACTAGGATCTGCTTTTGACCCATCTACATTATTACCGAGGCTTCAAAACAATCCTTTAAGGAACTTATGAAAACTGCATTTTGCTTTGGAAAATGTTACGCCTTCCATATTTTATTGATTTCTTACTAAGCCATTTGTTTAGGAGACTCTTAGGTGTCAAATTATTTGACACTAACAAAACTCCAAACCTTTCTCTGGAATTTGAAATTTCCTGTTCAGGCAACTTCATTCACATAAGCCCACTTCTTAACTTTCAGTTGAAGAATTTCGGTCAAATATTTGCCATCTAAGCTGGTTGTATTTGGTTCCACTCTTACTGTGACACCTTTTGATATTGATGATAAACTCGCCTAGAATTGCTATAGATTATAATGTTATCTTTAATGCTTGTACTGTTTATCTTTTATGTAATTAGAGATTGAATTTCAACCAATTTTACATGATTTCTCCCGGTGCGGAGATGAAAATGTGCTTTAACTCCATGGTTTTCAATTATATATTCCAAACATGTTTATACTCTGTACCTTTCATTAAATTTGAAGAATTAAAAATAATCCACCTAAGGACAACGATTTGATGGGGATAGGAATGACTGCTATTCTCCCTACTTAATTATGTAAAATGGTTCCTGAAAAATGTCAATGCTATTTTGATTAGATTGTTAATATTTTTATTTTGAAGCTTAACACCCTGATATTAATGGTCGTCTGATTTGAGATTTCATGTTGCAATTCTATGGAGGGCTGGATTGCATGGAGATGTCAAAGTGGGGTTTAGTTTAATCATTAGACTATTGCCCTATTTCTTGTATTGGGGCATGGGAATGGGTGTAAAGTTGCATGGACCATATTCTTGGTCTTTGACAAATATAAAATATACCTCTTTGACGTAGCATGCGTGGACCTCCAAAGCCACGATGAAAATATGGGCCCCTAATCACCACAGAACAGTGGATGCTTAAAAATGAAAACTATGTTTGTACTCTGAGCTCTGCAAGCTCAAAGTAAAATAGTCCAGTCTATGAACTGACCTAATGCAAAATTGCATTGAATCATTTGAAAATAAGGACGCCCTACTGGAGTTTAGCCTTTCTTTGGTTTGTCTTACCAGGAAATTATGTTAATAAGAATATAAAAGCTTATGGACAATATCAGCAAAACATTGTGAAGGGAACTGCTGGTTATTTTCCCACTGTCCCAATCTTTGGTTGTAGTACTGCTCAAATTAATAAAGCTCAATAGGGAGATGTTCTCTATGCTTCTAGAGTGGGGCCAAATCTTCTCCATTTAGTGCATTACTCACACCAATGAAAAATGTGGTATTTTGGCTAGAAATATGGTTTGTTAAAGTCGTTAATGACAAAGGAAAAGTTGCTGCCTTGAGATACTGTGAACTTAGTTACAACTAACAAGCCCCCTTCATGAGCAACATTTTCTGGTATAACAGAGCACTAAAATAGGTCCAAATTTGTAAATCCTCCATTCTAGCGTAGGCAGGTAAGACAACTACCAAGATCCATCCTTTTGTTGAAGGGGTTGGTCTATCAGGAAGTTTATCATAAACTGTAATGCAAGAATTTCTGGATTCACAATTTGGGAATTAATACTATGGTTATCCACACTTTTGAATCCAAACCATTTCCCTTCATAAAAGTAACAAGTATATCATTTTATATTGCAATTGGCATATGCCCCATTAGAGGAAATTTGGGGTCTAAAATGGGCCTTATAAGAAAACGTGCCAAAATAAGTTTTTGTGAGTTGGAATTCAAGAACCAATAGAATTTCAA
>LPNX011028086.1:0-113012 GCA_001517045.1 Pseudotsuga menziesii
TCTACGATCTCGCTACCCTCGAGCAGCTTTGCCTTTTTATGGGAAGCCTCGTCGTCTACTTCCATACTCTCAGCATCGGACAAACTCCTCTTAACCGCAGCACTAACACCTTCTGTGATCTGGATTGCTGTACTAGGTGCAGGATGTGTCTCTTCATCGGACTTTGACTCGTCAGTAAACTGCAGTAAATTAGCCATTTCAACTAACCCCTCAACAGCTTGATGCTCAAATGGCTTATTCCCGTTAGCTTGTTTTCTCAGTGAGATCTCTTGGTGGGGGTCGTAATTCACATTTGTCTCTTTCATAAAATCCATATTTTCCAGCAACTTTTCTACAAAAACCAAGGCACCCTTACTTTTAAAAATGAAGGTGCCAACCTTAAACGGAAACTTGATATTTGAAGACTTCTTGAAAGCACAAAAATGTTCCTCCTCAGACAGCAATCTCTGTCTCATGAATTCCAATGTGAATATTCTCGGGGTCAAAAAGGAAGGTAGCCTATAAGGGTGACCAGTGAAGCCATATATTCTTAACATGGTATAGTCTCTGTACAAAAACCAATCTCCAACCCGATCCTCTGGTGAAGACTGCATTAAGCTTCTCATTTCATCCAGGACACGGGGTAATTCTTCATTGAACAACATTTTGTACATCTCAGACATGATTGAATTGGCAAATTCGAACATGCTGATTTGTTTTGGTAAATCAGAAGAGCACAGAGTACTCAGAAACTTCAACTCAGAAATATTGGAACATAGTAGCATATTAAGCAAATAAGTCTGGAACCTGAAAAACCGGACCTTGGGGAACTCGCTTAGCTGAAGATGAATAATTTCAGCCAGGTATTCGTCTAAATTAAAAACTGGGGTTGGCTGGGACTTAGAAACAGAGGAACTCATTCTCAACAAAAATCTGAGAACGACCTCGCCCACACGACAATCCTCATCTAGGCCTAGTACTTGACACACTAAAGAAATGACCAATTGAACTTCACTCTTGAAAACATGTACAGGGTAGGGCATGAATACACCATCTAAAGACTGACCATCCTTTAAAACACTCGACAGGAATTTACAGCGGGTTTTGGCTTCGCACTTCTTGTACAATTCGACTAGGATTGACTCATTTATTACTTCACGACTGTCTGGGTAATTTTCCGACAAACTAAGGATTTCTCGGATGACCGCAGCATCGACTCTACACAATACTTTAGACGCAGACCGACTGACAATAATTCTTTGAGACGGAGAATAATTCATAGCACACCACTCTGCGAACTCTGGGAAATGGAGGGTTTGCTCAATGGCGAAATAGTACAGGAAAGAATTGCACACATTCAACACATCGTTCCCTCGTGAATGGGAATGCCATAATTTCTCTTTGCTAACAGACACGCTTCCCACAGAGAGGAAGGGGTTGCATACATTCCTATCCCTGTCTACTAAGAACTCTTCTCTATCATCTACGACTTGACCCGACATTTGAGCTTCTTTTCCCTGGTCCATTACTGAATTTCACACTGGTAACTTTGAGAAGGGGAATTATAGAATTACTGGGTTTCAATTTTACCTGGTTTACTGTGGAGGCGTGTGCCCGGAGCGTGGCCGCACTTGATGAATGGAAGCTGAAAACTGACAAATGGAAGCCGCCAGATAGGCCGGTCCTTTTCACTGGTCCCGAGCGAATAAAATAACAATGATAGAGGTCAACCCTTCGCTTTTATAAGCCTTTTTATTTCCGGAGCCTATCACAATTCGCCACGTGAACGATCATTTACTTTCCGCAACCACCATCTACTATCAGCCGCGTGTCTTTCTCCTCCGGATTCATTACCAATCGTTGATCTATTCTTTGTAATTTTCTGGCCCTCGGATCGCATGCCACGTATCCTTTTCCGCCGGGCGTCTTGGCGATAAACACAGTGCAAGTCTCCATCCCAGAATCGCTCATGACCGTAGATGTGACGTACTTCCACCCTTCACTGTTGGATCAAACGCCACGTCCCACATTCCGTTGAGCCCTCTGACTTTAACCATCGTGCAACTCTGAGTCCCGGAATCATCCACAGCCGTCGATGTGATACGCCTTTAACCACGCACTGTCGGATCTTCTGCCACGTACCCGATTCCGCCGGGCAATCCGGGATTATCTGCCGTGCACGTTCATCCTCCGGAATCCTTTTTAGCCGTTGATGTGATTGCCCGGCATTTGTTAGCCATCAGATCTGTCGGCATCTCCCAATTCCGCTAGCGATCTCGGACTTATCTCTCGTGCGATTTCACTCCCTGGAATTTATAACAATCGTTGATCTATTATGCTTTGATCTCCAATCGTTGGATCAAGCATCATATAATGAATTCCGCTGGGTGTTTCGGGATTATCCCGCGTGCAGGTTCATCCCCCGAAAATCATAATGGCCGTCGATCCATTCCGCCTCTGATCCTCGACCGTCAGATTTATCACCACACACACATTCCGCTGGACGCTTTCTGCTTATCCGTCGTGCAGGCTCCGGTTATGAAAACAATCCCATCCATTGATGTGATCCGATCCGCCCCTCCACCGTCGGATCGAGAGGAGTACACACAATTTCGCCAACCTTCATTTCCTTAACTAACTCGTGCTTTCACAAGGCGGATTTGATGTGAACCGTGGATCTGCTTAGGACAACTTTATAACCTTTGATCTGTGCCGCTGGTTAAAAGCCCGAACCTGTCTTATCCTCCTCGCATGTTTCGAAGAGCGGAGGGAATACCAGCCATTGATTTTCCCTCCTCTTTCATCACGGCCTAGGATCTTTACTAACTTGGCCGATCTTTTGACTATCGTTCCACCTTTACATTATATCCTCAAACCAATGTATTTAAACAACAAAATATTAACTCCACCACGATCTTATTCCTGCTTTGCTAAATACAGGTGTTAATAGTGATGAAGACCCTGGAGATGGTGTTGAATCCCCAGTGGATGATGAAGAAGCCCTATATGGGTTAGAGAAGCATTAATGACCCATTATGTGGTCATTCATGCTCTGATGATGTCATGGTACCCCAAGAGAGGGCCTAACAACCCCACAGGTGATGTCATGATGGATGTTGACCCTTGGAGGTATCCTGGTGTGGTTGAGGTGGTTGAAGAAGCCTATGAAGTCCCTTGTTTGATGAAGAATCCCTAAATAAGCCCTTGGACCCACATTTGATGGCTTAATGGTCCTTAAAGGTGATGAAGTGGTCATTAATGACTTGATGAAGACGTGGAACCCTTGATGAAGATCTTGATGCCTGTGTAGCCCTTCTTAGGGTCATGGAACCCTTGGAGATGGTCATTATACATGAAAAGGTTTGGCACCCACATAAATGGCGGCATGATGACCCTTGGACACTATATGATCATTGATGGTGCATTTGGAAATGATTTGGGTCTTGGAATCCATACATATGGTGGTTTGTAAGCCCATGATTGTTGGATCATTTGATATGATGAAATATTTGGTCATGATGCCCTCATCACTTGGAAATGGAGTCCTATGTGATGGGCTTGAAGTCCATGGAAAGTATCTTGTTTAAATATTATATGATATCTTTGAAAAAGTCCTTGAAACCCTTGCATGTGGTATATTGGGTCTTGAACCCACACACTTGGTAGCTTGTTGATGATGATGTATGGTCCTCTTTGTGGTTATATGACTATTGGGATGTAGATGGAGGTAGAGCTCATGGAAGTGCCTTGATATGTTGAAGAAGACTTTGAAACTCTTGTAGTTGGTGGTATGGTCTTTGGCACCCTCATGTGTGGGGTCTTCGATGTCCTAAACATATTGAAGAATTTAAGGGTATTAGACCAAGAATTTGCAAATAAACCCATCATAGGGAGATATTCCTCATAAAGCCATTTCTGTTGATATGTGGAGCATCTTCTAACTCCTTAGGTTGAAGAGATATGAATTTTTGAAGTTGGTGCACCCCACCTTTTTGGGTCAGCCGACCAAACAAAAGAGAATTTAATTATTTGTAATTTTGAATTGCATACCGGCCCAGTTTGAGGTAATAAATTTCCTCCACAACCTATATTAAAAAATAAATAAATAAATAAAATTCATTTTTTCATAATCAATTCTCTCAGTATTTTCGCAACTCTTGGATAAAAGTGCGAAACTTTGTGGAGGAGAAATTTTCGGGCATCTTCACTAAAATTGGCATAACTTTCTCATACGGAATCAGAATTACAAAATTCTTGACTCGTTGGAAAGATTGTTATGAGGGCTATGTGATGACATGATATAGATCTTTTTTTTTTTCTACTATTTCTTCAACTTGTGATCTTCGAAAAGGTATGGTTCATGCTTTTGGGTTTCTCTTGTGATGGCACATGCCTCTCATGGATATAGTTCATCTTTGATCTTAGTATATGAGCCTCTATATTGGTATGTATATTTGGAGTCATTATGGAAGTTACGATGATGATGTTGCATACCTTTATGCTATGATATTATACACTTTATGATGATAATGCATGTGATAATGATGTGCACTCTATGATGTTGATGCACTCCTATACAATGTATACCATAGTGTGATGATGCACTCCTATACAATGCATACCATAGTGTGATGATGCATAAACGGTGCACACTAAGATGATGATGATGTATATTTGATGATGAGGATGCATACCCTATGATGATCATGCATACCCTATGACGATGATGCATAACTATGATGATGATGCATGGCAATGCATGCCTTATGTTCAGTGAAAGCATAGCATAATTACTTGTTCAGTAATTGTGCATGATGAGGTGTACAATGAGGTGTACATAAGCAAATTGACCAACTTGACTAGAAGTATTAATGAGTAGAAAATAATGACCAGTAGTGATGAGCAAAGTTGATGTGTAGAGATCCTTGAACAACGATGATGAGCAGCAGTGATGGACAACTGTGATGAGCATCAATGTTGAGCATATTGAATAGTGATTGATGAGCATATTGACCAGAGATTGATGAGCAATGTTGACCAACAAAGTGATGACCATGGATTTATGTGCAGAGCAGAGGTTGGTTGTGCAACAGAGCCATATGATTGATGCAAGAAGAATCTTGCACTTGAGGATTGGACTCCTTAAACCCTTCTTAGTTGGAGCTAAGAAAACCAGGTTGGGTCTTGTTATGAGAGTTGGTGCTCTTTTCATCAATTGGTGTTGATTGTAATCGAGAAGATTGTTGTCTTCCAAGTACGATAAATAAAGATAAAAATTCCATATATTATTGTGTCTCTTTTGATGTGATGTTTATGCTTATGACTCACGGTTGATTGAACTGAAGAATATGATTATGTGATTAATGCTCGATATACTTTGATTGATTAAAAGAAGGTAAAAAGGTTTAAATTCTTCACACGCTAATTCACCCCCCTCTTAGTGTGGCCATTGTGTCTAGCATGAACATGGCACATTGTGTAGAAAAAATCAATAAATTTGTAACAATAACACATGAGAAATTTCAACAAACCATGATAACACATGAAAAATTTCTACAAACCATGATTAATTCTTAGAAAACAAAACCTATTGAAATTGTTGATCGCAACAAATTCACCCTTGAACATTTGAACATTTGTCATTGCAACAAAAGTAAATTGAAAAGTTGAAAACTACAGTGAGTAGCTTCTTGCCTCGTCATTTGCAATTGTGTTGAGTAATTGCATTAGATATTTTGTGTCAAATTTGAGCATGATATTGGATGATCATGGCTTGGATTTTAAACATATGTACTCAGTTAGAATTCAATATTCCTAGTATAATGTAATCTTTTTAAAACGATAATGGACTATAATGGTGGCATGACTTCCAACTTATATGTAGTATTGAGTGATTGTATGGTTTCTTTGCCATTTTAAATTATTCTCATGTCATTTGTGTGCCGTCAACAACCTTTGTGGATTGCCTTAAGTGAGAGTCCCAACATCTAGATGGTGAAAATATTGATGTCTACTGAAGAAAAATCTAAATTACAATTATTATTGGCAAATTAGAGGACCTTTGGTCAATGTTCACAATACAAATACAAAAACTATTTGGAATTATCCTAAAAGCTTTTGTGCACAATTAAGGAAAACATAAGTAATACTCATTAAATTAAACATGATTTTGATTTTTAAGGAGATTATGTTTTTGTAGGACTTCGACTTTATGAATTTTAGAGACAAAAAGAACAAGTTAGCACCTAAATTTTAGAAACACTCATAGATTGAAAGAGGAAATAATCAAGATTCATGAAGCAAGTTATGGTTCAAAGCTTCTTCATGAAAATTGAGTCTACGATATATTCCTTGTATTATGCTTGGAACACAATTGGTAATCATTTTCTAGTACAAACAATATTACTTACTGGTTTTTAATAAAAATTGCAGTTATCCTAGATTTTGAATGAAATCTATGAAGATGTATAGACTTCTTACAATTCACATCTCATCAAATGGAAAACGTTTTCCAATGTACAAAACTATGTAGGAAAACAAAACATTTCAAAGTATATAACTTTCTCTCCCTATGCATTTGCCAGATTACCATGAAATCATTAGTGCACATATTCTATTTTAATAATAATAATAATAATAATCTAATTTTAAGGTCACGCCAAGTCATACACCAAATTGGTGTATGAGACTCTCTTGTTTATGGGACAAGGGCCCTCCTTCGTACATCAATTTGACTACTAAAGCTTATAAAGATGTACATACCTTACCCTCCTCTAAATTTGAACATGTGACCTCCTATGAGTGAACACATTCTTAACCATTAGACCCACTAAGCTCGCAAAGTATAGAATTGTGGTTTAATGATTAAAATAATATATACCTATTAAATTGGATGAATTAAAGCCCTAATTCCTCAAACTCTTAGTAAAGGATAAGAGTCTGGGTCCGGACGGATGGACGGTTGAGTTTTTTTTTGCACTTTTTTTTATCTGATTGGGAAGGAGTTACTTGATGTACCTGAAGAATCTAGGATACAACAAAGGATTCTACCTAGTCTCAACTCTACGTTTATCACTCTTACTCCTAAAAGGGATAAGCCAAAATCATTTGGTGACTACAGACCATTTTCTCTATGTAATTTGATTTATAAGGTCACTATGAAGATTATTTCCAACCGATTGAAGCCGATTTTGGAGAAGTGTTTATCACAACAAAAATTTGGGTTCCTTTCGAATACGCAAATCTTGGATGTGGTCGGGATTGCTCAAGAATGTTTGCATACGGTAAAAACTAAGCATCTGTAAGCCTTTATCCTTAAAATGGATCTGGTGAAGGCCTACGACCGTGTGGATTGGACTTTTATTAGGTTTGTTCTTATTCAAATTGGTTTATTGGTTGAAGTAGTTAATTGGATTATGTCATGTATTAGCTCAACATCATTTGCGGTGCTATTTAATGGAGCTCCTTCTCAATTTTTTAGCAGCACTAGGGGCTTAGACAGGGATGCTCGCTTTCACCCTTACTCTTTATTTTGGTTATTGAAGGCTTAAGTTGCCTTATTAACAAGGCAAGGGAGGAGGGCAAGATTAAGGGTGTCAAGATTTCTAGAGTTCTATCTCTCATACATTTATTGTTTATTGATGATGTATTCCTGGTCGGTATGGGTTGTGTTTCTGAATGGTTGGTTTATCGGTACATTGTGGATGTATTTTGTAAAACAATGGTGGTGAGAAACGATAGATCTATGCTCCTTTATAATGATCCGGATGAGGAGATTTGTCAATCTATTAAGGACCTCTTTCCTTTCACTATTGTGGACTTGGATCAAGGGTTTAAATATCTTGGCTATCACTTGTCGAATTGTTATAAAGTGGAAGACTATAACTGACTTATTCAAAGATTCGACTGCAGAATTAAGCATTGGTTCTATAGGTGGTTGATGATTGGAGGCAGCCTGGTGCTGTTCAATTATGTGTTACAAAGTCTTCCCGTGTACTGGATGTCTCTATTTATGTTAGGAGGGGTGGTCCTAAACAACATTCGACATAAAATGTTCCAATTTCTGTGGAATTATGGTCCAAATATTTTGAAATTACATCTTACTGCTTGGGAGGATTTGACTTGACTTAAGAGTTATGGGAGTTGGGGTTTTAAAAGGTTTGATTGGTTTAGTTTGGCTTCGAGGGCGAAAAGCTTATGGCGTTGTCTTTTCTTCAAAGGATTGTGGGGTGCTATTATGAAATCTAAGTACTTGGGGGTGTTCCAGTCCTCCATTGGGTGCGTAATCCTAAGCTCAATTATGCTAATGGTTTGATAATTTGGCATGGACTTCTTTTGTCTTATCTGATAGTGGGAAGGTGGATGAGCTAGTCGATGGGTAATGGTATTCAATTTTTTATGGGCATTGACCCAGTGGTGGGAATGGGGGAGAACTATAAACTATCCAGCTCGTTGGCGAGCCAACTCCACCGTAAGAACCTTTTCGTTCTTGCTCAGGCTAAAAGAGTTGGATCCGAAACTGCAGACTCGAGATACTGGTTTAATGGGGATGAGCTCGGCCGCATTGAGGATGTTAAGGCTGAATGGGACTTCTTTGTATTGCACCTTAATTATGCTGGTATCACATTATCTAGTAGAAATGATTCCCTTGTTTAGGAACATGGTGATGCAGTGGGGAGGCTTTCAACGAAGTCTGTTTATGTTTTTATTGTTAAATGTGAAACATGCTGTACAGATGGTGTTTGTCTATAGAGGATTTGGCATAGGACGGTACCATTAAAGATGAATTTTTTTATTTGGCTATACTATCATAATAAAATTCTAACTTGGGTAATTCTACAAAAGAGGGGTTTCATAGGCCCAGGATACTGTGTTCTATGTGGTTGTGCGTCTAAGGGTGTTTCACATTTATTTTACCATTGTGGTTTCTTCAAAGCTTTACGGGCAAAACTGAAAGTGAAGTTACATCACGATGTTGATCAGAACAATGTGAAACTTCAAGACTGTCTCGTAGAATGGTTTTAGTCTAGAGTTAGTTTTAGAAATATGCCTTTTTTTGATGTGGGAGATTTGGATCATGAGGAATTGATGTATTTTCCATAACGCTAAACCCTTTGTGGGGTTGGTTTGTTCTTGTGTTCTTTGCAGTTTATCAAGGCATTCCCATCATCGGAAGTCAATGCGTGTTAGAGCTATTTTTCCTCCAGATGTGTAGGATGGTGTTGTGGTGGGTTATTTCAATGGTGCATCATAGAAGGGTTTATGTGGACCCGATATGGTTCTTTTTATCAAGAAAGATCACCAACTTCGCTTTAAATTATATGTGGGTTCGAGCAACAGTATGAAGGCAAAATTGATTGCTTGCTGGGACCTTTTGTGGTTGGCAGGTCATCATGGTGTATTGAGAATCTAGGTATTTGGTGACTCCAGAGTAGCCATTGATTGGGCTAATGGATTGGTAGACATTCATTCCTTGCACTTATTGCAATGGATGCATAGGATTAGAGACCTAGTGGTTACTTTCTCCGAGGTATATTTTTCTCCTATATATAGAGAACTTAATCACATGGTGGACGCCCTCCCAAAGGATGCAATTGGTCTCATGGATGGGATGTTGCATTTTGAAAAATTCATCTCAGCATAGTTGGTTGATAAGGGATCCATCCGTCTCTTTTAATTTTGTTTTGTATGCCCATTTGGTATTATACTTCACTTTTTGTTTTGTATTATGTATGGTTAAGGAGAACTCGATATTTTTTGTTAAATAGAGTTCATATATAAGGTGAACTCTTTTTGAGAACGACGGTTTGTTTGGCATCTTGACATGGGAAAATCTCATAAAGAGAGGCTGGGTTGGGCCTAGCTCTTGTATTTTCTGTAACTCGGGTGAAGACTCAATCCAACACATCTTTATTGAGTGTTCCTTTACGAAAAGGGCTTTTATCAGTATTTGTGATCGTAAATGCAAGCCACCATCATTTGACTGCTCGCTCAGGATCTTGCTGGATCATTGGTTAACTCTGCACACCTTACATTCTGAGTTCAACTATATTCCACTCTTCATTTTTTGGTGCATATGGATGATCCGTCGGACCTCAACTTGAGTGCATTAAAAGTTTATGTAAAGAATGCGTTTTCCAGTTTGCTTAATTCATGAACCAGCATTAACAGGAATTAAATGCTTAAAACAGAAATGAAAAGCAAAACTGATAAACAGATGTGGGAAAAACAAACACAGAATCAGAGAGCCACAAAACAGAAGTTGATAACGAAGTTCACCCCCTCCACTGGGCTACGTCTCCGGGTCCCTCTCCAATGGGTACCGATCCAATTAATCTCTCTAAGATGGTACAAAAATGGTTCTGGAATCAACTTCAGCAACTGTAAACAGAATGCTGTACAAAGTCTTTAAGACCTCTCTTCTGGAAATTACAATTAGCCTTCGAAAGGCAAAGAAAGCTAAATTATAACAAAGAATGTTGACTTCAAAAGAAACAGTATCTGGGCACTTCGCAGCAACTCCCCAAGCTTCTCATAACAGAAAAACGAAGCTCTGCGCTCTAAACAATCTGAGTCTCCAAAATCAAATTCGGCAGCTGTACAAACAGAATGCTGGATAGAAAGTCCTCAAGACTCCTCTCTGGAAATTACAATTTGGTCTTCAAAAGCAAATAAGCCAAATTATAACAGAGTATAGTCGACTTCTAAATACAAACAACAATTTGGATAAATTACAGCTGAACTCTCGGGGATCTAAATCTCCCTTCACTGTCCCCTTCCCTTGTCGCCAATGTGGCCAGGAATCCTCTATTTAACGAGTGCGAGGATAAGTAACGGGTTTTGATTCGTCTTTTTTTTATTTATCACAGTTGTTATTTTCATTACAACCGTAACTAAAACGGAACCATGCAATCTTGCCAAATCGCCATGCAAGCGTTACTTACTACGGCGTTCCATATTCCTGAAACGTGGCTAGAATCGTGCTGTAATAGCGTTCAGTGGGAGCATAGATCACGGGTTCCCCACTCGTTTTAGCAGATACAATGTATACATTATGGTTATGATAACCATATGTTACTTGTTTTAAATCTTGCCAAAACGTTTCAAACGAGACTGTTCCACATCATATGCTAACTGCCAACTCATCTATGTGACAGAGCCGTTACAAATGCCAAAACTGAACCAAATGCCAATGATGGAACATACGTTATATCCATATCATATGAATATCCACCAAACTGTTCCAAAAATGTCGCATTCATTGTTATACCAAATGTTGCAGCATATAAGGACTTCACTATATAACTGATCCGCTGTCGCAGCATATAAGGACTTCGCTATATAACTGATCCGCTGTCGCAGCATATAAGGACTTCGCTATATAACTGATCCGCTCTTGCAGCATATAACTAAGCTCCACCATGTCGCAGCATCCTCAAACGTCGCAGCATCCGTGATATCTATATCGCAGCAACTCAGCATCCACAAACGTCGCAGCATACGTGACCGCGCGGGTTTTTCACGAACCAGGCGATGTTCCCCTTGACGGTGCGCAAGCTGCGCGGTCCATGCTACAACTGCGTGGGCTATGCTATGACTGCGCGGCTGTAACTGCGTGGGCTATGCTATGACTGCGCGGTGTTTAGCATATGAGTTAAAAACATAGATTAATAACCATTGTACCATATTGGATCAGTGTAATTTTTAAAGATGAATAATCCACTAAATCAATGGAAGATGCGTAACCTGTGTATTTTTGAGGGCAAGAATGTTTCATTGCTCAGTATAATCCACCAGGTGAATTACCTCATTCAGTACTATCCTGTACCAAAGAAGGAACAAAAGATCAGGAGCATAGGGCCGAGTTTGGAGCTGGCCTACCCTTATGGTTTTTTCGACGGGGCGACTGCAGAAAGAATGGGCGGTGCAGGATTTATGCTGGCACTCAATGAGGAACACACCTATAGTTTCTCTATGGCTTGTGGGAGGAGCACCAACCCCAGAGATGAACTTTTGGCTTTATGGGCATTACTATTTGTTGCAAAAGATTTTGGGATCCCTTCATTGAACATCTTTGGAGATTCTACTGTCATCATAAATTGGGTAAACAATATGGCGTCCTTGGAATCACCATGCCTGGGTCACCGATGTCAGGACATTAGGACCATGATGACCAGCTTTACCTATTTGCACATCAAGCATACTTATCGTGAGCACAATCAGAGAGTTGATCGCCTCTCAAAAGAGGCCTTGGTATTGGCTCCTGGATTTGGTACTTTGACTGAGTATTTTGAGGGTCAAATCATTTTGAGTGGTAATTTTCAGTTCTTTTAGAGCTTGTGTTGGAGCTTGGCTCCTTTACCTTTCTGAGCACATTTTCTTTTGATGGAGGGAGAAGGTCAATTTTGTTGGGGCACTCAGCTCTCTTAATGTTCTCACGATATGTTTTTGTTGGCTCTACAGTCTGGTCTCACGAGCTACATGTGACTGATCTTCTTTTTTGCTGATGTCTCTCATAGCATGTCTGTTGAGATCCCTCCCATATTTTGATACCTGTTTGTAGAATGAGAATGAAGGGCCCCTTGGTATGTACTTGAAGGCCTTTCTGTATCACCTTGAGGAAAAAAGGCTTTTCTGTATCACCTTGAGGAAAAGCCCACGTTGAAGAGCTGTGCTGTGTATAAAGATCTTTGATTCATAATATGAATATCAAGGTCAGGTTTTTTCTTCTGAAAAACAACAATTTGTTTGAATTTGTTTGTTTGAAAAACGACGGTTTGTTTGAATTTGTTTGTGAAAGATACATGATAGTCGGAAAGCATGTTTTATTTGGTTAAAACTATATAACTTTGATCTCAACCGAAATAACACATTATTACTTTTTATTCTTGAAAAAAAAAACAATCTAATCACTAGATTTTTTTTTTTTCAACTGAAAATTTGCCTTGCATCGCAGATTTGACCCCTTGACAGGAATGGACACCTTGACATGTGGGGGCATTACACCCTTTTCTTTTCCACATTTAGCCAATTGAGCCACTCATTGTGGTCTAACCTAATCGCTAGATTGTATATGAATTAACCCATAGACTATATATGACTTTGTAAAATCATATTGTAAAGCCTTCTTTTTATGATGTAAAAAATGAATCCGACAATAATTTATAACCTGAGAAAGAGTCCACTATCATCAAAATTCCATACAAAACCAATTCAACATGCTATCCGCTCAGCTTGCTGATTTGTTTATCCTTGAATTCAACCACCTGGTTTGTAGCACTCTCGTCAATCTCTCGCCATCTCCCCTAAATCCATAAATGTGATCCTAAAACCGGAATAGTCCAACAATTTTTGCCTTTGCTTCCTTTATAGAAGACAAGCCCTAACATTCATATAGGCCTTAGCCCAGGTAGGAACAGTCGAGTTACAAATGGAGAAAATGCAGACGGAGAGCGATGGGTGGAAGCTGGGTGGGGTTATAGAGGCTGCCACCAATTCGCCTCTTAAGGAACTGGATGCCGTCCATCTGAAATCCATCAAGAATCTGGTCCGTTCTTCTGACAATAATGTCCATGCTGCCGTCCGTTATCTCATGGACATAATGAACAAGAACCATTCCCAGGTAAACACATTATTATGTTCTTCAATGCCCCAAATCCTTAAAAAAAAATCTCCCACAGAAACCACCCAATTTTTTGCCAGAGTGAGAGAGAAATTCCTAAGATATGCCATGCGTTAGAACTGAACCTAGGCTAGTTGTGGTAAGCCTCCACCAGTCTATCCACAGCCAACAAACAAATCATCCTTCTATCCATGCTTAAGAGGATTGATAGATTGATGGATGGGTTCATACATTCACATATGTATTTGTTTGCATGTTTTTGTGTGCAGGTGCGTTTTTTGGCTGTGCTGATAATTGATGAGTTATTCATTCGCTCAAAGCTCTTCAGAGGGCTGTGGGTGCAGAGGTTTGAGAGGTTTCTGTTATTGAGTGTGGGGTTCCGGAGAGAGCATCCCCTCCCTCCACCCTCTGACAGAGCATCCCTTCTGCGTTCTAAAACACTAGAATTTTTGGAGGTCTGGAACCATAAATTCGGACAACATTACAGGCAGCTTCGATTGGGCTATCACTATTTGAAAAACATTTTGCGTCTTCAATTCCCTAATCCCAATCCTTTCATTGATTCTAGAGATGCACACCGACAGCGCCAGCAGAGAGCAGCCCGCTCCCAGGAGCTTCTGCGAAGTAAATTTCAAACCCTAACCCAGAATTTTCCTGCTTTTAAATCCGAGATTCAGTCCACAATTGATGAGATTGGGCAATGTTTTGAAATCCTTAAACAACAGAAAGAAGATAAAGAGAAACAGGGTGACGAGGATTTTGGAGAGTATGAGTATTATACTTCTTCTACTTCTGCGAAATTAAGGCAAATTCGTGAGGAAGCCATGATTGAGGAGCAAGAACTGGTTGAGAGCCGAGACAACGAGGCCGTGTTTGATGTGGTGAGAGAGCTCTATAAGCTTCTCACCACAAGGCATTTGCCCACAATCCAGGAATGGCTGCAAGTTATGATGAGGGTTGATTTGCCTGATAACAATAAGGTTTCTGAATCTATGCTGAAAGAGGTTATCGATCTTCGGAATATGTTACAGTCTGCAAGGGCTAAATGCGAAAGTCTTGGGTGTAAATCAACTACAGATACCCAGGAGGATGAAGTAATGTGGGAGGAAGGAGTGATAGAAGCTGTTCACCCCAATGAAAAACTTGCATCTGGCTTGGTAGACAACAAGGCTCCTGAGGTTCAAGAGAATATATTATTATCTGTAAGTATTTTGTTTATGTTTAACTTGGTCTATAGGACCTCTTCTCTCAGAATAAAATTATAGGTGTTTTAATAGTTTGTTTCTGTGATTTAACAGCTCAGTTATAAAATTTCCTAGCTCGTTTTAATTTATCAAAAGTTAAATAAAAATTATCGGGCTTTCAGGGGGAGTGCTCCAAGGCTAAGGCTGCGCCGTTGAATCAAAAGCTTTTACAGGAAGCTCCAGTCTTGCCATGGGGCTCTTATCTAGATACTTGGGGGTCAAGTAGTGCTACTCCTGCAAATCAAAGGGGTTTGGAAGTTGAGAACCATTGGGGCAGAGTAGACTTAGATGCTGTCATTCCTCCAGAAAGGGCTGCAGAATTCAATGTGTGTGCAACATACTATAAAGATCAGCCACAAGAAATTCACCCATGTAATGCACCTCTCAGAAGTGGTGGACTCTGCCAGAGGCGGGATCTGCGAGTATGCCCATTTCATGGGCTTATCAGACCTCGAGATTCTTATGGCAACCCAATTGAGGAGAAATCTGACTCTGTTGCTGCAGTTGAGCAACTGGATGCTTTGAGAACAGAAGAAAACAATGGTCAAAGAACAAGCACTGCATCGGCCTGCCAAACAGAAGATGTAGACATCCTTTCTTCTCAGTTGAAGAGTGTTTCTTCTGAGGAGCAAACTGTACGACTGATTGCAGCCCAGGCAGTTGAGAATGTGAGGAATAGAGATGAAGAAATGAAAAAGCAGAAGCAGGTAGATAGCACCTTAGCAAGGAAAGCCAAACTCAAAAAAGTTAGAGAGCATAATGATTCAGTTCTTAGAGCATCTGCAATGGTTTCTACTAGACAAGGTCTAGGAGAGGCAATGGGTGAAGATTTGGAAGGTTGGAGTGGTAGTATGTCTACGCACAAAAAGGCAAAACAAACGCTGTCATCTATGTTAAAGAAAAAAACAACACCAAAGGACAGATTAGCGCAAAAGCTTTTGAATGCAAGAGTAAGCGATGCAACTGTCAGACAGGTGACAAAAGACGAGGAGACAAAGTATAAGCATTCTTTTGCTAACCAGTGGTGAATCTTGTTGATTCAGGCACAATACCTGGATTATTTAATGAATGTATCAAACACTGTTCAGTGCTCTAGATTGTGTCCGTCATAATATCGATTGTACAATCCTGGATTCGAGATACAAGAATGAATTCTAGGTTAGGTTATGTTTCTGCAAATTGCCATGTTCATTGAATTAATCTATAGTTTGGATTGTTTGGAGGATACTTGAGCTGGCATTTGAGCATCCTCCACTGGATTTCTTTTTATCCAGGTTACAACTTTTTCTGAAGTATTGAACGGTTGAACCACATTGACAATATTTTGTCCAAGAGGGCCACCTAGAGTTTGTAAGATTGCTAGTTCAGAATGGTTGTCTGTGTTAATGATCAGGGTGATACTCTTAAGATTTCTTAAAAGACAGTTATTGTTCTCGATCATGAAGAGGATCCATTTAAAGATAGTACACGGTAATGATGTAAACTGCTATTTTATGTGTTGCAAAGTTACTCTATATAATGCGTCAGGGAAAACAAGAAGATAAAGGATTTATTTGAAAGAGTAAGGCTACTGAATCGTTAAATGGAACTTCTTGTAATATCATTATATCCATACTAATCGCATAATGCTTCATGACTGATGTGCATGCCATTCATGAGTCTATGGCCATCTTTTTCTATCTTCTACATTTCTTGAATTTATTGTTCATAAATTATTGTTGATACTTTATCGTAAGCAGAGTACAAGGCTTAGTTTGTGTTGAAATATTGTAACTTCGAAGAATATTCTATATGTATTTCTTTGTGGTCCTTGATGGTCCTACCGGGAGAACCACTTGTATTACTTTGTACCCCAATGCTCCTAATCGGAAGAACTAATAAGAGTCATGAGGCAGTCCCCTCTAATTGTAAAGGTGGGTCATTAGCACCCCAGTGTGGTTACTTGAGCCTACATGTGTAACTCGAGCCTACATGATTAACTCTAGCCTACATGACAGATGAGTTAACTTAAGTGAACAGATGAATATAAATAGAGGTGTAGTGCTCCTCATTTGGAACACACACACTCACTTGAATAGCGCATTAGTGGAGAAGAGAAGAGTAGCAAGAGAAGGAGGAGGATCAGGCTTTGATCTCCTTGCTGGTTTTATCTTTTACCTTTTTGGGGCATCTATATTGATGAAGCTTTTGCTGGGTTTTTTCTTTTAGGGTTTTCTCAAGATAAATCTGTGTTGTTCTTGTGATACTGTTTCTTTCAGTCATCCTGTTTATATGCTTTTGTTATGAAAAATGAAATGATACACTGATGTCTTAGCTAAGCATATGGAAATTTAACATGGAATCAGAGTTAACCTGAATAGGACAGCTTTCACAAGCTACAGAAGCTAGGGCTTTTTACTTTTTGGTTCTCTCTCCACAATCGATCAGCAAAAGAAGGCTAGACTGACTCTCCATTGAAGGGTGCATCTTTCTGTCGAAGCAGAATTCGATTCCGAGCATTTTCAGTTTTCGGTGCGGGAAATTAGGGCTTCTTGCTGAAGAGGAATTTTTGAGTGAGCTTGGCATAGGATTGCTCTCCTCATCAAAATCGAAGTTTAGAGACTTGGATCAAGATTTTTGGTTGGGTGAAACTCTGGGAAAGTCAAACCCTAGTTTGACCCCGAGCTAGAAAAACCCTAAATACTAAAACTGCTAAGTTTTGGTACATTCGCTATATCCCAAGATTGGCGAAGGCTCAGGAGCTGAAAATTGGAGAGGCCACAGATAAAATCCTGATGTACACTGTATCCAAAATTCAGCCTCAGATTCGCTATATTCTGGGAAATGTGATCCCTCAAAGTTAGGGTTCCAGCCTCTTCCAGAATTCATCCCTAAACAGGACACTTGGGGAAAATTGCTATAGCGTGGGCTACAGAGGTCCAAATCAAATTCCTGAATATGTTACAGAAAGAGCACGGACTGTACTTTCTATGGTCTGAATTTCATAACTAGAAGATGTGAAACAGTGACACGTGGCAGGCTATACAACTTCGTTGTTCTGAACAGTCCTGTAACAGGTCACCTTGGGAAAAGGATCATAAATCCCAATTGGTGAAAATTGCAGGACACTTGGGGAAAATTGCTATAGCGTGGGCTACAGAGGTCCAAATCAAATTCCTGAATATGTTACAGAAAGAGCACGGACTGTACTTTCTATGGTCTGAATTTCAGAACTAGAAGATGTGAAACAGTGACACGTGGCAGGCTATACAACTTCGTTGTTCTGAACAGTCCTGTAACAGGTCACCTTGGGAAAAGGATCATAAATCCCAATTGGTGAAACCAATTCTGATGAAACCTATGGTGTTGGATCAGGGACATGCGAGGTTAACTCAGTGCGAAATTTCAGACACAGAGGAGCAGTAATTTCAGAGATATCATAGAAGCAGCGACAGGCATTTCTGCAGAAGAAATTGGAAAATTAGGGCTTCCTGTTCCGAGAGTTTTCTTCCACTGTTTTCAGAAAAGGAGTATATTGGACAGCTCCATTTGAAGAGATCTATCTTTCTATCCAATCAGATTTGAAAGATTCCAAGTTTTGAAAATTAGGGTTTCTCTGACAAACCCTAGATCAGCCAGCTCTGGAAGCAGGACGAATACCTCAAATCGGTAAGATCTAATCTTTTGCTATTTGAATTTGAGGTTTTCATTTCAAAGTGATCTATCACATCAGCTTGTTGATAAACTTGGTGAAGTTGACAACTTCCAAGCATGGAAGTATTTGATCTCTCTGAAGAAAATGAATTGGACACCTACATGAGTAGAGAGGTTCCAATTCCATACGGAGATGAGGCTCAAAGCCTTACACAAGAAGAACTTGATCAAGGCCAAGAAGATCATTGTTGATTCAATCAAGAAGATCATTGTTGATTCAATCACGGATCAACTTGTACCACAAGTGTCTTCCCTAAAGACACCGAAGATGTTTGATTCCTTGATCAAGCTATTTGAAGATAAGAACATAAATCAGAAGATGGCTTTAAGAAAACAGCTGAAGAATGTGAAGATCCAGAATGTAGAACATCTTGAAGTAATAGAAGAAGAAGTGGAGAATGCAGAAGTGGTGATAGCCACCTTGAATGGTCTCCCAGGATCGTGGGATTCATTCATGCGAAGAATGTATGCCAAAAGAAAGTGATTACTTTCAATTGACTTTGGGAAGAAGAAGAAGCTCGACTCATAAGAAGAGAAGAAGAAGATGGGAGCAATTGAAGATCAAGCTCTCACCATTCAAAGAAGACCCTCAAGCGATGAGGAATGTGAAGAACTCAATTCTTGAAGAACCTCTTACACATCTTATCATTTGAATAAGAAATGATGATGTCATGAATGAAGAAGATGATGAAGCAGAATGATCAAGATGGAGTTTACCCACGAAACAAATAAAAGATAAGTATTCAATTGTCATTTCATGATATTGTTTTGTTATACATTTGATTATATTTAGTTGATGTGTTATGCATGATAGATTGTTTGCATTAATAACTGTATACTACTAATATGCATGTGATGGATAAGTAGCTCATGGTGCTCTCCATTGCTACTTATCTAGAATGAAGCCGCCTTGATGGCATATTGGATTAGTGCACAATCTCAATAATGTCATGATAGAGATGGAAGGCATCTAGAAAGTTTTTGTGAGATATGGATGAATGTTGTACTGGCTAAACAGTTGCATGATGCATAAAAATTTGTCGTTATGCATATGTTTTATGAAATAGTTCTAACCATGCAGCTGGTGCATTTGAATTGTAGGAAAGGTCCTGTACAACCTCCTACAAGAAGGACGAGACTTGTTTTGAAGAACAAGTGATGACAATTCAAGATTCACTACAATAAAATCTGAAGCTCCCAGGGTTAGAGACACCATGACGGAAGAAAGAGCTTCAGAGAGCGGTAGATCCACCTCGAAGGATGAAGACCACCATGGGTACGAGAGATAACTCAAGATGAAGAAAAGAATGCTATGATCAAAGAATAACAGTTGATCATGGGGAATGATGTATACGATATAGGGAAGTACATAGTATCCTCCATATGGATCCACAGGAACAAGTGTACAAAGCAAGGTTCGTGATTTGCCTCAGAAAGAATAGACTATGACTTGACATACTCTGTTGACCAGTATATATCAAGCATAGAACCACCTGTACAGAACGAAGAGGGAAGATGATACTCTACTTCAGGGGGAGTGACTATAGAAGATATCTGAGTCCGACATGGTACGACATGATGGATAGCTTCGTGATGGATCGAGACTTTACCAAGAGTAAAGTGGGTTAAAACCTTCAAGGTTGAATGCAGAAGACTAGGATATGTTGATGACCTGACAAGACGAACTCATGGAAGATGTTATGATGAAAGAATACTAGAATGATGTTTGGGATATAGTACTCAAACCATAAAGCAAGAATGTGGTATCTTCCAAATGGATTTGCAAGATAAAATATGTTGCTGATAGAAGTAAGGAAAGACTTGTGGCTAGAGGTTTCTATCAGAAAGAGGGAATTAATTCTGAAGAGACACTTACTCCAGGAAGTAAGGTACACTTCCTTTAGAACTATCATGGTAGTTTCTTCCATGATGAAGTAAAGACAAGCCTTCCTTAATGGAATTATTGAGGAAGAGTTTTACATCAAATAGTCACAAGGATTTGAAGTTGAAGACAGATGGACTCACATATGCAAGTTGAAGAAGGCCCCTCTATGGCTTGAAGCAAGCTCCCAAAGCTTGGTATGGAAGAATAGATAGTTTCCTGACGAGCATGGGCTTTACCTATAGTAAAGTCGATCCTAACCTTTACTACTAGGTTGTAGAAGATGAACCTGTCATCCTGTTATTATATGTGGATGACTTATTCTTGACACGGAATGAGAAACAGATCATGGAAAGCAAGAAGAAACTAGCAGAAAAATTTGAGATGAAAGACCTTGGGTTAATACATTATTTCCTAGGTCTGGAAGTATGGCAAAATTCAGAAGGAATCTTTCTCAACCAAGGAAAGTATGCAGTAGAGATATTGAAGAGATTCAATATGTTGGAATGCAAAGCCATGGCCACACCCATGGACTCCAACCTGAAGCTGTTAGCTGATGACTCATCAGAGTTAGTGGATGTGACTCATTACAGACAGATCATTGGGTCATTGATGTACTTATGAAATACCAGACCAGACATTTGTTTTGCTGTGAACACCTTAAGTCAATATCTTGTTCAACCAAGACGGGTTCACCTAGTAGCTGCAAAACATGTGATGAGATATCTGAAAGGGACTATAGACTTTGGTCTATACTATGATGGAAACCATGACTACAGATTGTATGGCTATACAGATGTAGATTGAGCTGGTAGTATCTCAGACAGGAAAAGCACATCAGGTAGATGCTTTTGGGTTTGTTATGAGTTCATGGTTTAATAGGAAATAGTCCAGTGTTTCTCTTAGCACGGCTGAAGCAGAGTACATAGCAGATTGCTCTGCTAAGTTGTGAAGCCATTTGGCTTTGGAAGCTGATATCAGGTCCCTTAGACCTGAAGATAGATACAGATGATGGTGATTCAGTATTTCTATACTGAATATAGAGATGATGATGTTTCAGTATTCCCATCTGAAGATATAGATGATGATGATTTCAGTATTCCCATACTGAAGATATAGATGATGTTTCAGTATTTACATACTGTAGATTCAGATGATGGTGATTCCGTATTTTGATACTGAATATAGAGGTGATGATGCTTTCACTATCCACATACTGGAGATACAGATGGTGATAGTTCAGTATCCACATACTGAAGATGTAGATGATGATGGTTTAGATGATGATGTGTTGGCGAAACCTCTGTCCCGAGTAAAGTTCGAACACTTTCGAGACAAGCTTGGTGTGGTTCGAAAAGACCTTCCCCGAAAGGGGGAGTAGTGATGTTGCAATGGGATTGTATCATCCCTGGGCACTTGCCCTAAAGTGAGCCGATGACCTCGGTCTCGAGAATGAAGAGGGATTGTATCATCCCGGGACATATGTCCATAATAGATCCGGTGACTTTAGTCTTCGAGAATGTGGTGGGATTGTATCATCCCTGGGCACTTGCCCTAAAGTGATCCGGTGACCTTGGTCCTCGAGAATGCAGTGGGATTGTATCATCCCTGGGCACTTGCCCTAAAGTGATCCGGAGACCTCGGTCTTCGAGAATGAAGAGGGATTGTATCATCCTGGGACATATGTCCAGAAGTGATCCGGTGACTTCGGTCATCGAGAATGTGGCAGGATTGTATCATCCTTGAACTTCGGTTCAGAACGGATCCGGTGTAACTTCGGTCATCGAGAATGTGGCAGGATTGTATCATCCTTGAACTTCGGTTCAGAACGGATCCGATGTAACTTCGGTCATCGAGAATGTGGCTGGATTGTATCATCCTTGAACTTCGGTTCAGAACGGATCCGGTGTAACTTCGGTCATCGAGAATGTGGCTGGATTGTATCATCCTTGAACTTCGGTTCAGAACGGATCCGGTGTAACTTAGGTCATTGAGAATGTGGCAGGATTGCATCATCCTTGAACCTCAGTTCAGAACGAATCCGGTGACCTCGGTTGTCGAGAATGTGATAGGATTGCATCATCCTTGGATTTTGAGTCCAAAAGAGATCCAAAGATTTCTTTGTCTTTGTACTATGGGTTGCTGCTGATGATGATGATGTTTCCTGATCGAAAGATCAGAGTGTGATGATGATGATGATGTTTCTGATCGAAAGATCAGATGTTGCTGATGATGATGATGTTCTTTGATTAAAAGATCAGAATATGATGATGATGCTGTTGCTGATGATGATGATGTTTTCTGATCGAAAGATTAGAATATGATGATGATGATGTTTCTCTGATCGAAAGATCAGAAGTTGCTGATGATGATGATGTTCTTTGATTAAAAGATCAGAATATGATGATGATGCTGTTGCTGTTGATGATGATTTCGATCAGAATATGATGATGATGATGTTTCTCTGATCGAAAGATCAGAAGTTGCTGATGATGATGATGTTCTCTGATCGAAAGATGAGAATATGATGATGATGATGTTTCTCTGATCGAAAGATCAGAAGTTGTTGATGATGATGTTCTCTGATCGAAAGATCAGAATATGATGATGATGATGTTTTCTAATCGGAAGATCAGAAGTTGCTTATGATTATGATGTTGCTGATGATGATGATGTTTTCTGATCGAAAGATCAGAATGCTATGATGATGATGATGTTTCTGATCGAAAGATCAGAATGTGATGATGATGCCGTATTATCAAAGTATGATGATGATGACAGATCAGGATATGATGATGAGTTGATGTTAAAGTATGATGATGTTTCTGATCGAAAGATCAGAGGTTGATGATAATGATGATTCTGATTGAAAGATCAGAGTATGATGATGATGATATTTTGATGTTGATATTTTGATGATGATGATGTTGATGTTTTGATGATGTTTTTGATCGAAAGATCAGAGTATGATGATGATGTTGTTGCTGATCGAAAGGTCAAAGTGCTGAAGATGTTGCTGCTGATTGAAGAGTCAAGATGCTGAAGATGTTGCTGATCGAAGCGGTCAAAGTACTGATGATGCTGAAGACTAAAGATTGAAGATGAAGGCTACATGATGTTGAAAAGTTTCCAATGATTTATAGATGTATCACCCTGATGATGTTGATGATGTCCTCTATCTCTCTCCTATTATTGTTGTTGTTGATGTTGTTATAGAATACCCTTCTCGTTAAGGGGGAGTGTTGAAATATTGTAACTTCGAAGAATATTCTATATGTATTTCTTTGTGGTCCCCGATGGTCCTACCGGGAGAACCACTTGTATTACTTTGTACCCCGATGCTCCTAATCGGAAGAACTAATAAGAGTCATGAGGCAGTCCTCTCTAATTGTAAAGGTGGGTCATTAGCACCCCAGTGTGGTTACTTGAGCCTACATGTGTAACTCGAGCCTACATGATTAACTCGAGCCTACATGACAGATGAGTTAACTTAAGTGAACGGATGAATATAAATAGAGGTGTAGTGCTCCTCATTTGGAACACACACACTCACTTGAATAGCGCATTAGTGGAGAAGAGAAGAGTAGCAGGAGAAGGAGGAGGATCAGGCTTTGATCTCCTTGCTGGTTTTATCTTTTACCTTTTTGGGGCATCTATATTGAGGAAGCTTTTGCTGGGTTTTTCCCAGGATAAATCTGTGTTGTTCTTGTGATACTGTTTCTTTCAGTGATCCTGTTTATATGCTTTTGTTATGAAAAATGAAATGATATACTGATGTCTTAGCTAAGCATATGAAAACTTAACAGTTTGTTCCTCAAATATTTTAGCATGCCGGTTTTGCCATACACAGCATTGTGCATGGGCAAAGAAAATTAGCTATTATGAGTGGGATGGCAAAATCATAAAGGGCATCAAAGATATATGGTATAAACACCTATTTAAATATGTTACATAAAATTTCTTTGTATAGCTTACATGAAAGTTGTATCAAATTAGTTGTGATTATCTGTGATTAACATTTTGATATTTTTATAATAAACTGTCATGCCTGCCTGGCTTTGTGCAAGGAAACAAGCTGTGGCCCCTGAGAAAGGTTGGCCTCTGCTTAAGGCATGAAGCTCAAATGGATTAGCATGACATTATACAATCTTTGTTGTCCTGAAATTGCTTTTAGAGTTTGTGTTCAGGGATTTGAAACAACCAATTGCAGACCCAAATGTAGTGGTCCAAACCAGATTGGATTTTAACATCTTTCCTGTCTCTGAATTTTGAACACATGCTTGCATTCTTTTGACATTTTTGTGAGCTCTAAAAAGTTTTACGTTGGTGATGGATTATTAACCATTTATGGCTGATGATGATCATCAGTAGAATCAATTTCAATTGAGTATTTGTTATTGAATCTGTTTGTGGGTTTGAAGAATTTGATAGACTGCCATTTGTTAACATAAAGGACTAATGGATTTAAGAACGACATGCAACAGACATGCTCCAGGACTGAAAAATGTACATATCCTATGTTTTATGTACATGACGGAGGACACCTGTCTGTCTAGTGCATCATTTGGCCACCATACAATTCTGGTGTGCACTACTTACTCCTGTTTTCTTGTTTTTCCATACAAAGGTCTATCTTGAGTACCAAACATTTGTATATTGCTTATCATTGCCTCCTTTCTCAAGAACATCGAGTTAATAGCAGCTTGTCGCCCATTTAGCTGTTTTAGCACATTCTCCCATGCTTCGGGTTAACAGTTTTTCTTCATTATGTTTGTTTTGGTTTATTGGATTGCACTGGAGACGTATTAGGCGTGTTGATGAAAAAATCACCGATTTATCAACAAAATCATGTTTTTTTTCGTGATTCCAAATTGAAAATGAAAAATCATTTAGAAAAAGTTGTGACATATACACAAAATCAAGAAATTGCAACTTTCTGGAAAAAATTGCGTTGTGCCCAGGTAAAATAGTTGGGCAGAAGAAAAGTGCCCACACAAGGTTGAAATTGGATTTTATTTGTCTTTGCAGATGTTGGGGATCAAGAGCAAAGGAGTTTCTCTTCGTCATCCATTGATCTTAGGAGGGCCAAACAATTGTTTTAATTGCCATCAAGAAAATTTCATGGAGTGCGGATTGATTTCTATCTATGGTTTTTATATTCCCAGGTATTTGTTAAAATTCCACCCTGTAACTAGTTTTTTTTGGAGATTTATGCAAGGGTTTGCAAATGCATGTTGCTTGCCTATTATTATTGTTCTCTCATGGGTCATAGATTTATAGGTCTTTTTTTTTTACCAGGGCCTTTTTTATATTCATTTTTTTGCCCTAGGTTTGAAGTTGAATATTCGTGTTTTTATCGTTTGGGGAACATTAATAATATTTCTTTCTTTCTTTGTGACACCCACTTAGTCTTCAATTATCCACTATTTGCAACGTTGCTTATACAACAGACACTTAGGTACAATCATTTGTCAAACACACTGAGCTCATGTGCCATCTGTGTAAGGATAATGATTGAGACATATGACCTGTATAAGTCTTCTATGACCTGTATAAGTCTCCTTTGTCTACCTCGGATTATAGTCACGAGAGACAACAGAACATGCATTGAAAATTTGTTTATCTCATATTTCATTCTCTGTTTTTGCCTTCCACTGGTCTAGATAGTATATACATGTATATGATGTATGTCTTTTGAAAAACATTCAAAGATTGATTTTAGGGAAAACTGTGAAATAATCAACTCTTTCAAATTATGTCAATAATTTATGCCGTGCCTAGGTAATTCTGCCTTTCATCCCAGTTGTTAGTGGGATTAAACACTTACCTAAAATGCAACTCAGTGTCTTCTTCCTCCTTTTCAACCCTCACACCACTGCTTATATAGATAACTGACTATAAATTCTAGGATTTTGTCTGGCCAATGTCTTGATTGAAACCTACAGTGATCGACTTCTTATGTCTTGCCACACTTAGGCCTTACAATCCATTGGCTCACTGTATGTGGATTACTATGAGCATGATGGCAATCACTGAAATGCCTCTCTTGAATAATATATATAAAGCTTTATATTGCTCTTCAAACTATGTTGAATGTCTCTTATATTTCTTGTACTGCTCTTCAAACTTCGTTAAATGTCTCTTATAATTTTCATATTGCTCTTCAAATTTGTTGAATGTCTCTTATATTTCTCATGTTTAGGGAAGCTGTACATCAATATTTCGTTGAGTTTATTTCCACTGAAGATTGGATCATATGTAACCAATAATTTTGAAAGCAAGGGATATGCTGATGCCTTGAGCATTTTAACTATAGGGTGTTGCTGAAAGGCTTCCCACATGGATAATCAGAAGCTGACCAAGAGTCATTATTGAGCTGCCTTTTTATGACATGTCAAGGCATATGCCTTTTGTTACAACACGAACTAGCATGTGTGATTAAAGCCCAAAAGAACAATGCTAGCCCAACCGCAACCTAGAGGCTTACCCACTATCTCCTCAGTAACTCTCTCCCTACACTTTAGGTTGGCTTTTCTCCAAACTCAAGGGGGGCTTCCCTAGGATAGGATTGCTAGGCCATGACAATGAAGAACAAGGTGATGTGAAGAGATAGTTTAACAAAATAGTTTTGTCTTTGTAGTATGATTAGTGCCAATCCAACAAGGGCAAGTGGAGTCAAGGGATCAATTCAAGAGGGCAAGATCAAGGAAGGGTTAAGACCTCTAGGGCTGCAATATGCATTTACAAACTAAGACACTTAACATTGCCGAAATAGTGAAAATGAAGGTAGAGGATACTAGGAGAGTTTATTCGGTACTACGGCAAAGCATGCTAATGAGGGCGTGCCACATGTAATGAGATAGTAGATAATCAACAACTCTAGAGACAAAAGATGCAAACTAATAAATCACAAGTGAAACATCGAAGATAGATGGGGAAAAACTTCTCACATGAAACCCTTCTAATGGGACACAATTTTATCCTTCTTTGGCCAATCAATAGAAAGCACCAGCAACTCTACAACCATAAGCAACAATTGAAGAACATTAGAACATGAGCTACACTTTGAATGGAGAAGAAACCCTTACACTTCAAATTGCACCATGAAAAATATATCCATTATGCTCCAAAAGAGAGAACTCTTAAAATCCAACCTTGACAAATGAGGGAGATAGAAAAGCCTTATATGACTTTCAACTCATCTCCCCCCTACAATAAAATAATAATAAAACCTTAGGTTTAGCCTAGGATGGAGTAAACGAACCAAAATACTCCAACTACTCCAAACAACATCCATGAACGAAAGTGGTCAAAGGCACATGTACAAACTTCAAGAGAGAATGCCCAAGGAGGGTGCCTATATCAAGTGAAGGTCAAATATGAAGTCAAGGACCATCCTAGAGCCCCTAAGGGCTCATCAGATGGTGGTGCTCTAACAAGAATGGTCTAGTAACAATGAATGAAGGTGCATGAAGCCCTAGGTCTAGGGATTGACCCCCCTAGAAATTCTCTAGTGCCAACGACCTCCTCAAAACATGTGCAAAACCCCTCCAAAATTGAACGGTGCCCATAAATAAACCATGAAATGATGAGTAGATACTCTCCAAGGTGAACACTCCCATAGAATAGGGCCTTAAAAGGTGGGTGCTCCTAAAATATGGGATTGCGTGTGGATTACCTCCATAGTGAATGCTCTCTAGAAAGTAAGTCATAGGATTGTGCAACCACCCTCAAAAAGTGGAATGTGTTGTCCACCGATTGCACACCAACAACAGAAATCTTTCGAAAGCTGTCTCCTCGCTTAGGGAAGTGGGAGAGGTGTGACCTTGGGGGCAAGCACAGAGCTAGGTACTGTCACCTACTCCTAGCTCCTCAGTTTAGGCTAACTCCTAACGAAGCCAAGGGGGGTAGTCCCTAACAAAGAGTTTTCTATGGCTCAATGTTTAAGTTAAGTTTTTGTTGTTATGATGCGGATGGGTGTTGTTTAGGAGTTATTGTGATGAAAGATGATTAAAATTATGAATTTTGAACACAAGACAAAAGCAATCCACGTTGCTGTACTAGATTAAAAGATGAACAGTATATCAAGGCTTGTGAGATAAAGATGCATTCACAGATAAAGATTTTATAAGCTAAAGACAAATGATCCAGATGTAATAATCGCGCATAAATTAATAGACCAGTGCTTTATGGAGTCGAAGCTCTGCAATGCTTAAAGAAATAAGATCAAGTCTTGAAATAAAGCTAGTGGATGTTATGCGAGTGCTCTTGGTATATTTTAAATGTTTTTTAAGTGGTCTTGTTTAGGGCTTCACCGAAAGGTATCAAAAGATTAGCCGGGAAAATCTTCCAAGTTAATCTGTTAGAGACATGACGGCCTGCCTAGTATCTCAGGTTGGTATCGCGAAGATTGACCAGCTAGTTGAGACTCTAGATAGTGGGGAGTTTCGGCGCCTTTACTAGGAATGACTTAGGAAACTTTCTACAACGCCGATGCGTTGGTTACGGGGTAAAATTTTATTATGATGAGTCTTGTAAGATAAACAATCCAATGCCGTTTCTGGGTACTCCGATTTTTTAGGTCGGTCAGAGCATACTCCGGCAAGGAAACAACGAGATTAATTAATTAGCGGAGAAATGTGAGTTGCAAAATTTTATTAAGTAAATTAATTAAAACCCTCTGACAGAGAGCGCTCTTGACTTTGTTTTATCGCAAAAAGTTCAAGAGACTTAGCTAAGCTATATGCTTGATGCAAGGATATGCAGTGGGAATGCTCTCCGATAGAGAGTGCTCTTGACTTGGATTACGGCAAGTTCAAGAGACTTTAAAGATTAATTAATTAACTTACAAAAATGTAAAAAAGACTAATCTACCTAAGAATCTCTTTCAGGTTTTTAGGCCCTGATCGGGAGAGCATGGGGGTAAGTAAAAAATGAAATAAAAGACAACTCTCCGATAGAGAGCACTCTTGATCCACAAAGTGAGATTTAAAAGATTTCTACTTTAAACAGTTGATTTACTTATTGAAAGATAAAAATTTAAAATATTAAGTAATCAACTTAGTAATGAAACAAAATGGGCTAATCTAGCAATTAGTATTCTAAGAAAGATAATGAGATTATTCTAAGCACAAGCACATCTATTCTGAGCACATAAAAATAAGAACACCACAAACCTCCCCAAATGGGGGAGGTTGAGAGTGGGGGCTTAAAAACCCCACTCAAACAAAAAGAGAAACTTTATTGAGATTTACAATTTGCCTTGGGAATTCAACCCTTGAAAGAACTTTTGAAATAAAGCTAGAAGACTAACATGAAACTTTTTTTTAATGGATTTTATGTAAAAATGAGAGTGATTTATCTTTTTGTTGAGGAACTTTTCTTCAAACTTGCAAACAAGGGGAAAAAAAAGAAGATAGAAAAGGAGCAAAAAGAGGGCTGAAACAAAGAGGAAAAGAGGGGAAAAAGGTAGAAACAAAAATAGGAAAATGGGTACAAAGAGGGGAAGAATAGGGCAGCGAACTAAACAATCAAAGAGCTGCAAAAAATGGTAAAAACGGGGCAGCGACTTAAGAGAAAAGTGGCTGCAATAAAAATGAAAAAAGAGGGCAGCGAAGAAAACAAAGAAGAAAATCACACAATAAGGCGGAAGGAGGCCAAATCCAACCTAGAAGAAGAAGAGAAAATCAACCAACAATCAACACAAGGTGGGATCAACCTCCGAACAAGGTGACCACTAGAAGCACTAGTCCCGAAACCGTCCAGTCTAGCTGGATGTACGCAAGGATGCTAGTGGGGAAAGAGAATTAGCCACAAAATTATGTGGCACTTGGGATCAAATCCCAAGCTTACTTTCTCAGGTCAAAACAAACATAAAAGTATTGAGAAGGGAGAAACTTAGATTTACATTGAGAAAAGTAACCGGAAAGAACTTCTTTTACTTGATGGATGAGGCAAAGAAATTTATGCTTCTTGATTTTTCTTGAAAGAAAATGACTCCTTGTGGAACCTGTAGAATGAATGTTGACCATAAAAAAGCCCTTGTATACCGGGCGATACCTGAAAGCACACAACTTCAAGAGAAAAATATAGATTATACAAAATAGTGCTAGATTGTTAGCCTTCAAAATTTATACAACCAAATGCTTAAGAATCCAGAAAGAAGGGAGTAAAGAAAGGTATTACCTCACACGGTGAATCATGACCAACATAGAGCTTCCGCTTTGCCCTCCAAAGTTATCATCTTTATTAAATCTTAAGTAAAATATTACAATAGAAATTCTCTAGAGTTTCTATGCCAAAAATCAGATCCCCATAGAGCTAAAAGAGCCTCTATTTATACAATGAGAGAGTGCTAAAATCCTAATACCACACCATGCAAGGAGGGCGCAAACCTAGCCATCTAGCCATGTGAGAGAGTACAAACCAAAAATAAAGAAGGTAGGAGTGAGGGGAAGCCTCCACCTAGGCAAGGTGCCCCCACTCCAACCATAACCACTCCATCTCCAACCCATACGAGCTCTCCATAAACAAAAGCGTGAGGTTCCAAACCTAAGACATGAGGGATGAGGAGAGGCACACGTGAGAGGAAACTAGGTATGCGTGAGGTCACAAGGGAGCCTTGTGCTAGGTTTGGAGGAGCCAAAACCCTAGCCTACCATGAATCAAGGACCATACCTCGTCCTCTCAACCTCGAACATACCACCAAGCCAATAAACAAGCTCCACCTCACCCAGACGTGGTCATCACTGAAGGAGGCGAATTGGTTAAGTAGATGAGAACTCAATGCTCTTCGATTGCTAACTGAAGAGGACTTGTGCCAACCTCAATCATCATTAATGCACGGTGCCATGTCATTCTGCATTTCATTTCGTTCAATTCGGATTAATTTGGAGAGATTTGGATTATCTCCAAAATAATCATTTTTAATATTTAATCAATAATTTCCCTGAAACTGACTTTTTTGAGAAATTATGAGTTATGTAGCTGAATGATGATCTGAAACTTAGATAGCTGGTTGGCTGATCAAGAATGATTTTTGGCTTAAGGTTAGAGCCTTCAATCACTGAAATCGGACCCCAGATGGCTGACTTATTACAAACAGAATTTTTCCATTTAATTTATGGAAAAATTTAATTAAAAACTTAGGAAAAATTAAAAAATTAAAAAATAATTAAAATCCTAAATCCAACGCATCCGGTAAAAAATTTTCAAAATTTTTCTGGGGGTCTTGGTGACTTGGACATGACCATGATCTATTCTACTAATGTCTAGTAGGTTCATACACTTCAGTTGGGCTCTAATAACCCCCCAAGGCCCAAAATTCAAAATCGGGCATTCCAGCTTTGGAGGAAGCGGGAGAAAACCTCATCGATTATACTCGGCTATAGGCAAAGCATAATTGACAAGGGCAAAAAACTCTTTGGAATACCTTAGTTGAAATTCTACGTCTTAGGGGACCGAACCACTCAAACCCCTACTAGCACACTTTATTAAAAACCCTACAGGGCCATGGTCAAAATTATTCAAAACAAAAACTGACTAGCCAAAATTGGCTAGGCACA
Source organism: Pseudotsuga menziesii (assembly GCA_001517045.1). NCBI lineage: Eukaryota > Viridiplantae > Streptophyta > Pinopsida > Pinales > Pinaceae > Pseudotsuga > Pseudotsuga menziesii. The sequence goes on from LPNX011028086.1 coordinate 31,984, forward strand.
AAGGGTAGATCATCCGATGCACTGGAACACAAACATGTATCATGCTTGTCAAATGGCGGCTCCTTAGCTGGTCCAACTATGGTACAAATAAGTTGGTAACAAAACGCTCTCATCAAATCATGAATAAATGTGTAATAAGCCTTCCAATAGTGAACGCTAGCCCCAAATATGGCATAAAATAGTAATTATGCCACCTCCAAGGTGGACGCCCTCTATGAGTAAGATCCAAACGGTATCAAATAAGAACAAGGCACCTCCTAATGTAGAACGCTCCTCCAAAAATGGCATACAAACCCTCCGAAATGTGTAGTAAATCCTCCAAAGTGGGACGTTCCATCTAATAGGGTATATGATGATCTGCAAGCATCCTTCAAAGGAGAGCATTCCACTATTCATGTTAGGAAAGAGTCAAAGCAGCCATCCATAGTGAACCCTCCTCCAAATATGCATTGGAAGATGTGTAAACAGTCCTCCAAAGGGTAGCTGCTCATCAAGGAAGACCAACAAATGATAGCATGTGTGAGTGTAAAACAAGTAATCCATCAAGTGCGAACCCTCCATGTGTAGTGTCTCATCAAAGTAGGGAATGAACTCACACGTGTGTAAATGTATGTTCACAATACAACCAACACCCAACCTCCAAAGTCCATGCCAATTCATCAATCCATGGACTAAGGAGACCATCAATCAATGATAGGAGCATCCAATTCAAGAGCAAGTGCCCACAATAATCAACCATCATCATGAAGGAGGGAATGACCCCTTCTACAAGCTAAGAGTATGCCTCCACACATGCCACAAAAGAGAAATGAGAAGAGCACTCAACCAAAGGTGATACCCAATAGTGTTATGTTGCCATCTATGTGCCAAAGATCAAGAATTGTCCTCAAGAAATGGGCTCCAAACCATCCACTTAAAGCATCCAAGTGACAAGAAACAAGGGCACTCCAATCAAAGTGATAGCAGACCATGTCATGATGCCAAAGAAGATCCTAGGAACAAGAGCGCTCCAAGAGGGAACCATCATAAGGAATCCATAAGTGCAAAACACCTCTAAATGTGTGAAACACTCCATGGGAAATGAATGCTACACAATCATATCATGCTCATAAGCTAGAGTGCTCCATAGGGAAAGACAATCCATGTGATTCAAATGCCACATCATACAAAAGTAATAGGGCACTCCTTAAGAAAGTGATCCATATGTCATGAGCAAGTGATGCATGAGTGAAGACAAACATCATAATCATCCATATGCACTACATCATGAAAATACATATCCCCTAGCTATTGAAAATACATATCCCATGTTGATTTTTTTGAGCAGCATCGAGAGCCCTTCTCTTAGGAGAATGGGACCATGGTGAAGACTCAATCCAGTGTTGAGTGACCATTCTGTTGAATGGTAGATATCTGGTCTGGGACCATGATATAGATCCAACTTTGCCTTGGGTAGACTCAACCTTGTGTTGAGTAGACATCTGGTCCGGGACCACAATGTAGACCAGTCAAGGACTAGTAGACTCAACTTAGTTCCGAGTAGCCATTCTCTTGGAGAATGAAGACACTGTAAGCCCTGGACTGGATCTGGGCATGTGTGGCACTTTGACCCATGGTGTGCTTCTCCAAGGATTAGCTACCCTTGGTCAAGTTACCCTAGTACCAGATCTAGGTGTCACACAGTGTGTGAGATAAAAGCATTAATAACTCTCTTGGTTTATGATGATGTACTTTTGAAATAAAAAACGACCACAAGTAACGACCATAGGGGCACTTGGAAAAAGAAAAAGGCCAAAGTCAAAAGTCAAAATAAATAAAGACTTTTGTACCATAGGTGGAAGTCAAAATAAATAAGGACTTCTTATAAAAGTCAAAGAAAAATAAAAAGGACCTTTTGGTAAAAGGTGAAAGTGAAATTAGGAAATGATTAAAAATATTATTTTTTATCTTTCCTAATTATGTCCACTTACAGGTGAATGAAGACTATAAAAGAAGATCAAGTCTTCTCATTATTATATACAAGTTTTCTCTCACAGGTGGAGCTGCTATTTTTATTGAAGAAGATTTTGCCTCAGCTAGGGCATCTTCAGCAAACCCTCAGCTAGGGTTTTTATCAGCATTCTTCATCTCAGAATTTTTGTTGCAGCTCTTCTAATTTTTTTTCGAGCAGCCATCTCCTCTCTCTCATGGGCTGTGTGATTTTTGGGCAAGGCATACACCTCCGGGCAACAAAGAAAATTTTGGGCAACCCCCATCTCTTTCTCACGGGCTGACTGTTTTGTTTTTGGGCAAGCCACTTTAGGGCACTGCTCTATCGGCACCCACAGGCAGCCTGCTACAGGCATACCTGTGAGGGTTTGGGGTTTGGCCCAAGGCCAACCCTCGGGCATCCTAGGGCATCCTAGGGCATACCCTAGCAAGGCTGCCGTGGCCACAGAGGACCTTCGGGCAGCCTATAGGCACACTCGTGAGGTTCCTGGAGCTGCCAGGTCTGTACAGACCCTCGGGGCAGTCCATGGGTAGGCCTTTAGGGCCTCGGTCAGAGCTGTGAGCTCTTGGGCAGCCACACAGTCCAAATCCGGGCAGAAAAAGACAGGCAGCTGGTTGAAACATGGGCAGTGGGTAGATCAGGTTGACAGTCGGAAATTCGGGCAGGTGTACGAACTGACAGTAGGCAGATCTGGGCTTCTCAGGTAGTCTGTAAATTTTCGGGCAGCATGTAACTTGTTGGGCAGGAGAGAGAAATCTCTATTTTCTTGAAAAAGCCCTACATTGGAAATTTTTTGTATTTTGGAAATTGTGGTTGAATTATCAGTCTGAGTTTTTTATTGATAATTTTGATTGTGACAGTGGTAAAACCCAGATTTGGGTTTGAGGAACTTTTTGAAGAATTTCCTAAGCTATCTCATTTACGAGATGAGTTATTAATGCTTTTGGGGTTTTTGTCCTTTGAAGGTTTCCCCAGTGAAAAATCTTGTGTCCATGTGTGCTGATGTGATGAATGTGTTATTATTGCACTATTGATTTGTTTATGTATATCTGCAAATTTTAAAGTTTATGCTAATGCTAAAAATTCAACATGGTATCAGAGCTTAGCATGTGAAAAACACAGTAAAGGGACACTGCTGTTGTTTTTCACTAGATCTTGGAATAAGATTTGCAGATCTAACATTTGGATAAGTGATAGAGATGGCCATCAATGGTTTCAAACCGGAAGAGAAGCTCTATGGTTCAACAAACTTCAATTCTTGGAAGGCCAGGTTGACAACCATTCTAGATGAGAATGACTTGGATGACATTGTTCTTAATGTCACAGAAGAGCCAACTACAAATGTTGGTAGGCTTGCCTACAAGAGGAAACAGGGTAAGGCTAGAAGATTCATTTATGATTCTATCAGAGAAGAATTGATGCCTAACATCACATCCTTGAAGACTGCTCAAGAATGCTATGATATGTTGGTAAACCTCTATGAAAAGAAGGCTCCCAGTCAAAAGGGAGTCTTGAAGAAGAGGCTACGAACTTTGAAGCTGAACAAAGATGAAAGTGTTGGTTCCTTCTTCACCAAGACTAAACAGGTAAGAGATCAACTCATTGCTATTGGTATTACTGTTGATGACGATGACCTTGTGCAAACAGTGGTAGATGGTCTCCCAAGCTCTTGGGAAACCTTCATGGCATCCGTCTGTGGACGAGAGAATCAACCAACCTTTGAAAGGCTTTGGCATGATTGCATAGAAGAATAAGGAAGGAACTTTGGCAAGGTAACCAAGGAAAACAACCTTGCACTTGCAGCAAAGGCAAAGAAGTTCAAGAAGCCCTTTCGTCAACAAAATAAGGGTAAGAAACCTAAGGGTAAGTTCTTTGACATGTCTAAGATTGAATGTTATACTTGTCACAAGTTTGGACATTATGCTAGGCACTGCAGGCAGAACAAGAAGAAACCCAAGAGAAGGTTTCAAGCATCTGCTGCAGAAGCAGAGGAAGAAGAAGATGAAGAACCATAGAAGAAGAAGAAAACCAAGGCTAATAAAATTGATGAGCCTAAGAGAGAATACTATTTGATTTCTGCTCTAACTTGTTCATTCTTAGCTTGCTCCACTTCTTGGTTGGTGAACAGTGGTGCCTCTAGGCACATGACAGGTAACCGTGGTACCCTCACCAGTTACAGAAAGAAAAAGTTCACCACTCAGGTAGAACTTGGAGATGACTCCACTTCCAAGATTGAAAAAGTTGGCTCAACTTCACTTCAACTTGACTCAGGTACGGTTCTTCATGTTGATGATATTCTTTATGTTCCTGGTTTAAAGAAAAATCTTTTATCTGTTGCTGGTTTAGAAGACAAGGGCCACAGAATCCTCTTTATGGACAAGAAGGTCTTTTTATGGGCAAAAGACATAGATCTAGACTCTGCAATACATATTGGGGTTCGAGAGGGAGACCTCTACAAGGCCTCCAAAGTTTCCTCCCATGCTTTGATACATCACACAGTTGATCCCTGTGAACTTTGGCATAAAAGGTTTGGACACCTTCACTACAAAGCTCTCCCAGGATTGCAGAAGATGGTTACAGGTATGCCCGAAGTTTCTCCAAAACATGAAGGAATCTGCAAAGGATGTGCTCTAGGTAAGAACACGAAGAAATCCTTTCACAAAAGCAAGAATAGATCTAAAGGCATTTTGGATTTGATTTATTCTGACATTTGTGGGCCCATGTCTTCACACTCCTTGAGTGGGTGTTTATATTATGTCTTGTTTATTGATGACTACTCTCGGAAGTCTTGGATTTACTTCCTTAAGGCCAAGAGTGAAACCTTTGACAGGTTCAAAAAGTTCAAGACATTGATTGAAAATCATACTGGCAGGCACATCTGTATCTTGAGATCAGATAATGGAGGTGAGTATGAATCTAATGAGTTTAATGATTTTTGTCGAGAAGCAGGAATCAAGAAAGAGTTGACAGTGCCTTACAACCCCCAGCAGAAAGGAAGAATAGAACGATCTGTGAGGCTACTAAAGCCATGATCACTGATCTAGATCTTCCTTTGTCTTTATGAGCTGAAGCTACCGGAACTGTAGTATACATTCATAACAGAAGCCCACATGCTATCTTGGATGAGAAGACTCCTGAAGAAGTTTTCACCAAGAAGAAACTTGCAGTTGATCACATGAGGATATTCAGTACGCCTGTGTATGTTCATGTGCCAAAAGAGAAGAGGGTTAAGCTAAAGCCCTCCGGTAAGAAAGGTATCTTTGTTGTGTACAGTGATTGCTCGAAGGCTTATCGAGTATATATACCTGGACATAGGCACATTGAAGTAAGCAGAGATGTGATCTTCCATGAGGAAGCGGTGTTTCGTAAAACACTAGAGCTTTCATCGGAAGATACAGTTGCTCCACTTGAGTTTCCAGATGCAGAAATTCAGAGGGAGGAAGAGGAATTTGATGATCAAATTCCAGATGTTTTTGAGAACATTGAAAGTCCACTAGAAGAACTACTTGAAATTCCTCCTTCCCAAAGGAGACCTGCCTGGTACCGATAGACTCTACAAGAAGCCGAGAAGCATAAAGCTCCTCCAGGGACTTTCAGAGAAAGCATAAGACCACATAAGTACTCCGGTCTCATGAGTCAGCTTATCAATTCAGAACCTTCTTCACACGAAGATGCAACAAGAAAACAGGTATGGGTTGATGCCATGATTGAAGAGTATAAGTCAATCATGAAGAATGATGTTTGGGAAGTTGTTCCTAGACCTGTAGGAAAGTCACTAGTGACTTCCAAATGGCTTTATAAGATCAAGCATGTTGCATATGGCAGTGTGGAGAAGTCTAAAGTTAGATTCGTAGCTCGTGGCTTCACTCAGAAAGAAGGCATTAACTATGACGAGACATTTGCTCCTGTTGCTAGGTACACTACCATCAGAACCATCATTTCACTTGCTGCAGTTTTGGATGGAAGTTACATCAAATGGATGTAAAGACAACCTTTCTCAATGGTAAGATTGAGGAAGAAGTTTATATTGAACAACCTGAAGGCTTTGTTACTCATGGGAAGAAGACCCATGTATGTAAACTTAAGAAAGACTTGTATGGACTGAAACAAGCTCTAAGAGTCTGGTATGCTAGGATGGATGGATTTATCCATAGTTTGGGGTTTTCCAAAAGTACAGCTGATTCTAACTTGTACTTTAAAGTTGTTCATAATCATGTCTTGATACTTGTTCTATATGTAGATGACTTGTTTCTTACAGGTGATGAACAATTGATAGACCAGTGTAAGAGGGAGCTTACCTCTGAATTTGAGATGAAAGATCTTGAATTGATGCATTACTTCCTTGGCTTAGAAGTCTGGCAAAAGGCAGGTGAGATCTTCTTGACGCAAGGAAAGTATGCAGTAGATATCTTGCAGAGATTTGGGATGCAGGACTGCAAGTCCATGAGCGTACCAATGACTACCAACTTGACAAAGTTGCAGGATTCAGCCTCTAGTTCATGGAGTGTGGACTCTACTCTATACATACATCTCATTGGTTCCCTGATGTATCTCGTGCATACGAGACCCGACATTTGCTACACAGTGAATGCACCGAGTTAGTTTATGTCAGATCCAAAGCACTTACATTTGGTAGCTGCCAAACATGCACTCAGATATGTGTGAGGTACTATCACATATGGGCTCAGGTATACTTCCAGTAGTGGAGTATTGTTATCTGGATACTCAGATTCAGATTGGGCTGGCAGTGCAGCTGACCGGAAAAGTACCTCTGGTTATTGCTTCAGTATGGGATCAACAATGCTCTCTTGGTCCAGCAGAAAGCAGGGTTCCATAGCTTAGAGCACAGCTGAGGCAGAGTATATTGCTGCAAGCGATGCCTGCAAGGAAGCAGTTTGGCTCAGAAAGGTGTTATCTGATCTGTTCGAGGGAAAGCTCGACTCAATGATCATCCATTGCGATAACCAGAGTTGCATAAAGATTTCAGAGAATCCAGTGTTTCATGACAGATCGAAACACATTGAAATGAGGTATCATTTCATCAGAGACCTAGTGCAGAGAGGTGTTATGAAGTTGCAGTACATTCGTACAGATGAACAGATTGCAGAGATCTTGACCAAGCCTCTAACAACATCAAAGTTCGTGTACTTTCGTGACAAGCTTGGTATGGCACAGAATGCCTCTCTCGCTGAGAGCTGAGAGAGAGTGTTGATTTTTCTGAGCAGCATCGAGAGCCCTTCTCTTAGGAGAATGGGACCACTTGGTCCGGGACCACGGTGAAGACTCAACCCAGTGTTGAGTGACCATTCTGTTGAATGGTAGATATTTGGTCTGGGACCATGATATAGACCCAACTCTGCCCTGGGTAGACTCAACCTTGTGAGTAAACATCTGGTCCAGGACCACGATGTAGATCAGTTAAGGAATGGTAGACTCAACTTAGTTCTGAGTAGCCATTCTCTTGGAGAATGAAGACATTGTAAGCCCTAGACTTTGACCCTTGATCTATGGGCTTGGTGTGCTTCTCCAAGGATTAGCTACCCTTGGTCAAGTTACCCTAGTACCAGATCTAGGTGTCACACAGTGTGTGAGATAAAAGCATTAATAACTCTCTTGGTTTATGATTATGTACTTTTGAAATAAAAAAGGACCACAGCTAATGATCACAGAGGCACTTGGAAAACGGCCAAAGTCAAAAGTCAAAATAAATAAAGACTTTTTTACCACAGGTGTAAGTCAAAATAAATAAGGACTTCTTATAAAAGTCAAAGAAAAATAAATAGGACCTTTTGGTAAAAGGTGAAAGTGAAATTAGGAAAAGATTAAAAATATTATTTTTTCTCGTGAATGAAGACTATAAAAGAAGATCAAGTCTTCTCATTATTATATACAAGTTTTCTCTCACAGGTGGAGCTGCTATTCTTATTGAAAAAGATTTTGCCTCAGCTAGGGCATCCTCAGCAAACCCTCAGCTAGGGTTTTTATCAGCATTCTTCATTTCAGAATTTTTGTTGCAGCTCTTCTAATTTTTTCCGGGCAGCCATCTCTCTCTCTCTCTCACGGGCTGTGATTTTTGGGCAGGGCACTGCCCTTCCGTACACCTCTGGGCAGCAAAGAAAATTTCGGGCAGCCCCCCTCTCTTTCTCACGGGCTGACTGTTTTGTTTTTGGGCAGGCCACTTTAGGGCATTGCCCTATCGGCACCCATGGGCAGCTTGCTACAGGCATACCCGTGAGGGTTTGGCCCGCGGCCAACCCTTAGGCAACCTAGGGCATACCCTAGCAGGGCTGCCGTGGCCACATAGGACCTCTGGGAAGCCTATAGGCAGACCCGTGAGGGTCCTGGAGCTGCCGGGTCTGTACAGACCCTCAAGGCAGTCCACGGGCAGGCCTTTAGGGCCTTGGTCAGAGCTGTGATCTCTCGGGCAGCAGCAGAGCTACCACACAAGGTAGCCGGGCAGAAAAAGATGGGTAGCAGGCCGAAACATGGGCAGTGGGCAGATCGGGTTGACAGTCGGAAATTCGGGCAGGTGTACGAACTGACAGCAGGCAGATCTGGGCATCTCAGGCTGTCTGTAAATTTTTGGGCAGCCTGTAACTTGTTGGGCAGGAGAGAGAAATCTCCGTTTTCTTGAAAAAGCCCTAAATTGGAAATTTTGTGTATTTCTAGAAATTGTGGTTGAATTATCAGTCTGAGTTTTTCACTGATAATTTTTATTGTGACAGTGTTAAAACCCAGATTTGGGTTTGAGGAACTTTTTGAAGAATTTCCTAAGCTATCTCATTTACGAGATGAGCTATTAATGCTTTTGGGGTTTTTGTCCTTTGAAGTTTTCCCCAGTGAAAAATCTTGTGTCCATGTGTGCTGATGTGATGAATGTGTTCTTACTGCACTACTGATTTGTTAATGTTTATCTGCAAATTTTAAAGTTTATGCTAATGCTAAAAATTCAACATCCCATAGAGCCCAAATTTATCATGGCCATCCACACTAGAGTCCAGGACATCATCACAACATGATTAAAAAATCCAGTATCAAGGAATCTGGACCATCCATAGCTCCATCAACCTGTAACCCTTGCTGAATGTGTAAAAAAATCACATGTGGACACCCATGCATGCAGAATGGGGGGTAACACCTCCTATGATCATTCTCATCTTTAACAATTGCAGATCTGATATTTTTAATGGTCTTGTTGCATATAAAGTTTTTACTATCTAGGTGCGTTGTTGCTTATCTGGTCTCTACCTAACAAATGTTGTTGATCTTTTAGTTACACATCATTTATGGATAAGGAAGGCTCAATGAACACAGGAATTTGTTAGCGTGCTTCTCTGTTGTTGGATCTATTCAGACTGAAGACTGCACTGTCATATGGTATTGAGGCACCACTAGGATTGGGAGAAAAACTCAGAAATCAATATCTTGAATTCTGAATAAACCCTTTCGTGGGTGTTGTGTGTATGTTGAATCATCAATTACCAGATTGAGCACAGATTGTGTAGCTTTTGTTTTGGTAAAACGACAATACAGCTGTCATATATTAGGTTTTGTCATCAATTACCAGATTGAGCACAGATTGTGTGTAGCCTTAATTTTGGTAAAACGCTGATACAGCCACCGAATATTTTTTCTGAGCAGGGCTTGGTGCTTCTGTTTTTTGTTTGTTTTGTTAGATGAACTATAAAAATAATATTAAAACAAAAATGGGGATGCTCATTTCATTTGCACAGAGATAGCATTCCCTCTTGTTGAATACGGGAGGATATAAATCAAGCTAATTCTTAGACTCATACTTTTAGTTAGATTTAATAAATAGATTCATCAGAATAGTTTTAGTCAGAGTGGGAGGTCATCTTCTGCAAAGAGTAACAAAACAAATACAAAGTTATGTATATACTATAACTATATGGAATGACCACTTCCGCAACAAATTTTTCCTTATTGGAAGATCTTTGTCCTTTAAAAATGATCAGAATAACAGTGAGTTTAGTTAGATATAGCTGGAATGATTTTGTCAACCTTTATATGAAGGTAGATTGGGGACCACTGAAACTGCTTAAAGTACTTACTAATAAGTACAACATTGGCAAGCTAAACCATTATTTTAATCAGATAATGATGATAATTGATGCACAACAACCTCAATTGGCCGCTCTTTTGGTTTGTATCATACAAAATAGGTCATTCATGAGGGGACTATTCCAAGGCTAGGTCTGTTCCCATGCAGTAAAAGCTTTTATAGGAAACTATGGTCTTGCCATGGGGCTCTTATCTTAGATACTTGGGGGTCAAATAGTGCTACTCCTGCAAATCAAACAGGTTTGGAAGATGAGAACCATTGGGGCAGTGTAGACTTAGATGCTATAGTTACTCCAGAAAGGCCTGTAGAATTCAATGTCTGTGCAATGTACTTTAAAGATCAGCAACAAGAAAATCAGCCATGTATTGCACCTCTCAGAAATTGTGGAGTCTCTCAGCAGCAGGATCTGTGAGTATGGTAATTTCATGGGCCTATTAAACCTCGAGATTCTCATGGCAACCCAATTTGAGGGAAACCTGACTCTGTAGCAGCTGTTGGGCAACGAGATGCTTCAAGAACAGGAGAAAACATCGGTAAAAAATTAAGCACTAGATTGTCCTGTCAAACAGAGGATGTAGATGTTCTTTCTTCTCGGTGGAAGAGTGTCTCTCCTGAGGAGCAAACTGTCCCACTGATTGGAGCCTGGGCAGTTGAGAATGTTTGGAGTAGAGATGAAGAAGTGAAAAAGTGAAAGCAAGCAGATGCATCTCAGAAAGGCAAGCCAAACACAAAAATGTTCAATAGGATGCAGGGACATATGCTCTTTTATGTCAACTAGGTCTTGCATGGGTGGTTGAGAGGAGATTTATTATCCTCTCCACATGGGTAATTGAGAGGACTTGCTGATAAAGATGAGATGACCTGCAAGGAAATGGAATGTATCTCTAGGAATTTGAAATTTTGAACCTGTTGGAAATATCGCCATCCTATTTAACCATCAAACCGAAACCTCGTTAACTTACCTTGGAATATAATTGCTTTCCAAAATAATTTTCAATAATGAAAGGGGATGCATTAGTAAAGAAAATTATAACAGAACTATTCCCTGATGATGACGATGAAGATGTTGTTTGTTGTCCCCAGAGACAAATAAGCTCTATCAAACATATGAAGAGAATTGGAGAAAATATGATTTAAAATGTAATTTCTATGTTCGAATATGGTGGAAATGAATATACCAAGATTCTTATGGTTTTTGTAAGCCTAAGAGTACTTGAACAGTAGTCAATTTATGAAACAAGGCAAAAGTTATTTATTATATTAAGGGTAGGGCAAGTTAAAAAAAATGATGCTCATCCAACCTCCTATGTATTGGAAATGTTACAAATTCGATCATTTGAAGGTGTTTTTGGGTTAGTACAGTGGCCAGTGTCATTATGGATGTGAAGACTTGTATTTGGCAATATTCATTTTTCTTTTTAAGTTCAAAACGTTCGACAATTAGTTTTGATCAACCACATTAGGTTTTAGAAAATATTTGTAAGGTTTCAACTTCATCTTACTAATGATGTCTTTTTTATTCCATTTCTTATCTTCAAACTTCATAAAGAGGTAGATTTAATATTGTCGATGTTACTAATTTGATCGTCTTTTTTTTGTTCCAATAGCTAAGCCTAGTGTTAGAGACACTAGTCCAACCTCTTAACCTTGTGGTGGCCAATTTGCATACTAGACGTAATAACGGGGAGCGTATCTTTACTCTACTTGAGTGATTTGTGCTTATTATCTAAATTTTGAATCATGGCTCTAGTCTCTACCAATGTACATCCAACACCAATCAAAAGAACGGGGTAATGAATGTTGCTTGGTCTTGATTTTGATTATATTCATTTTGCTTTTTAAGTTCAAAATGCTGGGCAAATTGTTTTGATCAACCAAATTAGGTTTTACAAAAGCTTTGTAGGCTTTGTAGGGTTTTAACTTCATCATACTACTGATTTCATTGTTATTCCATTTTTTATCTTTAGACTTCATAATGATGTAAGATTTAATATTGTTGATGTTACTGATTTGATTGTCCTCTTTTATGTTCCAATAATTAAACCTAGTGCTAAGTCACTAGTCCAACCTCTTTTAACCCTATGGTGGCCATTGTGCATACTAGAAGCAATAACGGGGAGCCTATCTTTACTCAACTTGAGCAATTTGTGCATGTAATCAAAATTTTGAATCATGGCTTTAGTCTCTACCAATGTACATCCAACATCAATCAAGAGAGAATGGGGTAATGAATGTTGCATTTAATTTTAAAACTATAGGTTTTGAAGCATTTTTTTATTTGCCCAATTTGTTCCAAATCTCACAAGGGATGTTGTAGTCCCAAACTTCACAACCATAAAGAACAACTGAAATAACTAAAGTGTTGCAAATGAAAATTTTCCTATTCAGTTCACAATAAGCTTTCTAATCACCAATGCTTGTTTTCTCAACAATGTTGTCTTGTGCAAATGACAAATGAATTTGATACCGAAGTACTTTTAAAATTACCCTTCTTCAAAGGTATTTTCACCATACAAAATCAAAGAATACATTTATTTTGTAGATTTAATTGTCAAAATCTTGGTTTATTGATATTAATGGTAAGCTTGTAGTCTTTGTAGAATCGTTATAGAGTTTTGAGTTGACTGTGGAGATTTTTAATAGTTTTTGCAAGGAGAACAATATCATCAGCATATAGAAGAAATGATGGCAACTAGTTTGATTATGATATTACCATTGTGTCCTTCCTCTTCTAAACATTTTGCTAAATTTTACTAATATATATGCCAAAATGGGTGGGACAAAGAGGATATCCTTGTTTAACACTAACAGTATAATTAATGTCTGTAAACCACTAGTTATTGTTAACAATAACATTTTCATATAATGTAATCACAATATTGTGGAGCTTAATGGAGATGCAAATTTCTTTTACTATTCTCGATAGCTTGTCTTTGTGTAGAGTGTCAAAAAATTTTCTAAATCAACAAAACAATATAAGAGATCTTCATTTTTGTCTTTACAATCCTCAAGATGACAAAGTGATTGATTGTAGCATTTTGACCCCTGAATCATGTATGCCCTTTGTCCCTTTTATTTCTGTCCCCAAGGTATTAAATAATTTTTCTAAAGCCAAATGATTTTTCTAAAAAGAGGCTTAATCATCATAGTAAGCCAAATGATATTTCTAAAAGAGGATTAATCATTATAGTTTGATATTGGACACAGTGTCTTGGTTTCTCGATTTTGATAATAGGGACAATTAAACTTTCAATGTTAAAAAACCTTGCCTAACAACATGATTAAAAATATGTTTAATAAGACGCTAGGCCCATACTTAAGTTTTATGATCTCAACTTGGTATCCTCCAATGTCTTTGACTTTACTATTAGCAAGGTGTTTAGTCTTTGGTGGAGAAAACCTTAGTGCAATGATGCTTGGCTTGAGTGTTATCAAAAACTTGAGGACAAACTTTTCAATATTTATGCTAATATTCATTAATGATTTAGTATTTTGAGGGATTATGTTAGAACATGATCTTTAGATTCTCAGTTACATAAGATTACAAGTCTCTCGACTTATGGTTAATATTGAATTTTTTTTATCTTTATTTTTTATAATTGAGTGCTTATATTATTTAATCTCACGGGCTCTATTATTTTATTAAAGGCACTTTTAATATTTTTTTATTAGGGGTTTGAAATATGTTTTCCTTTGATAAACACTTTTTGAGAATATGTTTTTAAGCTCAAAGAAAGTTTCAAAGTAAAATTTTTAAATAAATTGTCATATTTTGTATCATAATTGAATGTTCCTTGTAAAATTTTGAGAACAAATTTCTATTGTGAAAGAAAGCTTGATATTTAATGTTATTGTGATGGGCAATGATCAGGGTTTTATTGTGATTCTCATTTATTTTAACATTATCAATTTTATTTAACAAAATAATAGATGACATGACAAAATCAACAACATTTCTTTGTGAGTGCAATTCGTAGGGTAATAGTTAGCACAATGATCTAACTTGTTAAAAATAATTAGGCGATGGCAAGAGATAATCTTCAGAAGTTTGGTGCCATTTGAACTCATTTTAATATCTTCAAAGATTCTTTTGTATTTAAAGGTTATGTTAGCATCTTCTTATATCCATAAAGGGTTGAGATTGGATTATGAGTTTGAATATTGGGTTGAGGCCCATCGGTTCTAGCACTTAAATCTCCAAAAAAAAAGAATACCCCCTTTAATTTTTAGAACAACAATATCATTTTGAGATTAGGGTTTTTGTAGAAGATAGAGTTGAAAGGGGCAAGGCAACAAATAATAAGGAAAAATGTATGCTTGTATTCATAAGTGATATTAACTCAGATCTATTTGTTATAAATATCATTCATACACATTTCAATCTTCGAATTAATCTTCTGTGCGATCCAACCACAAATACCCTACCCTGCTATGCATTGACCTTTTGTTCCAAATTGAGAAAATAGTATATCCATCTAAATTAAGGATTCAAGATCCTTCATGTTCCTATGTCTTAACAAGTGATGTAAGGTCAATTGAGTTGGTATCCAATGTAGCTTAACACCTTTCTTATAAGAGAATGTTCAACAATTCTATGTCAAGATCGTAAGTATTTTCAATGAATATTTTTTATTTTCATTTTTGAAGTTACCATTTAATACTCTTTTATTCCTCATTTTGACCCACCTACCCTTGTTCTAGGTGTCTTTGACATTTTTGGACCTTTCTCAATTTGGCTTGGTCTTGTAGGAGAAGGTCTTTGTTTATAAATATAGACAATCTTTCTAATTTGGGGACTTCGCTTATAATATTTGGTTTCATTTCAATGGATTTTGTCTTTATTTGAAGTTGATGCCTCTTACCTTTACCTTCGTTGATTTTAACAATTTTCTCTGCTTTTAAGATTAGGTTTGGGTTTTCAAATTTTAATAGGTTTTCTGGAATTTTGAGGTTTGGAGGTCGTTTGTGTTCATGCTCAAGTTTAGGAAGTTTGTTCATTTCCTCCTTGATTTGTTGGATCTTAATGTGTGCCTTCGAGGTTGGTGAGGAACAAATCTTCTCAGGGTTCTTAATTTTGAGTTCAACAATGGTGGTATGACTATGGTGAGAAGATTGTATTTTGGATTTCTTCAAAGTCTAGATCAAGTTTTCACATCGTATTTTAATTTCTTCTCATTTTTCCATTTTTTAGTTTAAATTTCCTTCAATTACTACCAATTTTCGTTGAAGTTTGCTTCTACAATGTCCATGTAAGTTTGGATATTAGATATTCAACTCAATAGGTCCTTAGGAAACTATCATTTTTTTCCTTGCTTTGTGTGTTTATGATCGTATTTAATTTTGAATTTAGATAGTCACAAAGACCTTCTAGGGAAGGTGTATTTGTTAAGGAGCATCAGAAACTAGTATTGTTAAAAAACCTAAATATCAATAAACAACTATCAGTGCTCCACTTTTGACAAAGTATGTTTCACTATCACGAGGAGCATTGCGGCAATGAAATTAAAAAGAAAATTACCAAACCAAAAATTCCTTTTTACATTTCTTGTGTTCAATCACTCACCTTAGCACTAGTGCTCATAGACCTTGTACAATTGCCCTTATTTTAGTGCATTATAGTGTCAATTGCTCTTGTTGGATAGGTTTGTCCGTTAAAATTCACCTTTAATTTGCTAGATTTTTCAAATTTTAAAGAAAATTCTACACGGTGCGCTTATCTACTTTGGCTCACACTGTAACTTTGGTGATGGTGCACTCTATTTGCACACACGTCGACGGTGCATATGCAATAACACACTGTGAATGATGCGTCATCAAAAGCACCATATTCTTTATTTTTTTTAAATCATTCCTATGCATGATCCACACATTAGCACTCTAATGCTAATGTGATGACCATGTTAGCACTACGGTGCACCATCTAATCTATGACATTGCGTTCATAGTGCGCACATAATAGACGCACCAAATCGTTTAAAATAAATAAAAATAGAATTCCAGTGCGTGATCCACACATTAGTATTGGAGTGCTAATTTGTCGATCGCATTAGCACTCCAATGCGCACAAGAAACTATGATGCACCATGAACGGTGACAACATAAACGATACACTGCATTTTGGCAAAAAAATATTCCTCTACATGGTAACCATGCCTCCTCGGACGACAAGAGACCAAGTAAATTCTTTGTTAGAGCCCTTATTTAGAAATTTCATCGGATTAAAATTCAAAATTCACCTTTATTTTGCTAGATTTTTCAAATTTTAAAGAAAATTCCACACATTGTGCTTAACTGCTTCGACTCACATTGTAACTTCAATGGTGGTGCACTCTATTTGCACACATGTCTGTAGTGCACATGCAATAACACACCGTGAACAATGCATCATCAAAAGAAGCACCATATTCTTTAATTTTTTTAAAATATCACTCCAATGCATGATCCACACATTAGCACCAGAGTGCTACTGTGACGATCATGTTAGCACTATGGTGCCCCATCTAATCTTCGATGAAAGGTTCATAGTGCACACATTATAGATGCACTAGATCATTTAAAAACAATAAAAATGGCACTCTAGTGCGTGATCCACATGTTAGCACTAGAGTGCTAATTTGTCGATCGTATTAGCACTCCAGTGCGCTTAGGAAACCATGATGCACTATGAAAAATGCCTACATAAACAATACATCGCATCATTTAAAAGAAATAACACTTCAGTGCGTGATCCACACAATAACACCAAAGTACTAATGTGATGTTCACATTAACACGATGGTGCACCACTAAGGCTATGATGCATCATGAATGGTGTGCACCAAAACGACACATCACATTGTTTAAAAATTTTAAAAATTGCACTAATTTGTGATCCACACATTTGCATCGAAGTGCTAATGTGACTATCACATTAGCATGCTGGTGCGCCAATGAAACTACTACGCATCATTAGTGGCACATACATAAAAGGTGCACCACATTGTCTAATTTTAAAAAATGCATTCTAGTGCGTTGATCCACATATTAGCACTAGAGTGCTATTGTGTCGATCACATTAGTAACTTTGGTGCTCCACGGAAAATATGATGCACTGTGAACAATTCTCACATAAACAACGCATCGTATCCTTTTTTTTTAATAAATAGAACTCTGGTGCATGATCCACAATTTAACACTAAAGTGTTAATGTGACGACCAGCATAGCACATCAATGAGCCACCGTAACAAGGACACACCATGATGGTGCACACCAAAACGACTCACCACATTGTTTTTTATTTTAATTTTTAAATTGCACTCCGGTGCGTGCTCCACACATGAGCGCCAGAGTGCTAATGTGACGATCACATTAGCACATTGGTGCACCAACATAACTACAACACACCATGAATGGTGTACATATAAAAGATGAACTGCATTGTTTAAAAATAAATAAAAAATAACACTAGTACATGATCAACACATTGGTACTTTGGTGTTAATGTGACGATCACATTAACACATCGATATTCCAACGAAACTAAGACTCACCATGCACAATGCACACAAAAAACGACGAAATGAATTGTTAAAAAAAATTGCACTCTGGTGCGTTGATGTATACACCCCGGTGAGCCTCATAAAAGACAACACCATTGCTGGTTGATTGTGTTTTTCTTGATATTTAGCATCGGGTCCGATGCACATATCTTATCAAATGCGCATTGTTTAATTAATCAATTGGGTGTTGCACTCAAAATTAATTTAAGTTTTTGATAAATACAAAATGTCCATATATTTGTGTGTTTTATATTTTGAATTTGTTTTTATCTATATATGTTTCTAAAAAGAATTGTATGTGAATCAGAGACAACGACGACAAGTGCAACATGTTGACATGTATGACTTTGTATATGAGTGGGAGGCTAAGAGGGAGAGGGAGATCCTCCCTCCCCTTATTACGAGTTAGAACCATGCCTTTTCGAGGAATTTCGACCTCCTTAATTTTTGTGAGGAGGTTGCATCCCTAAGGGGGAACTCTGCGTTTCTACAGTAGTTGTTCCATCAATGAAATCATGGCCGACATGCATTTAGGGTTGGTCTTGATATGTGGTATCATCCCACATTGGAAGATGCATATTTTATCATTGGGTTGTCGAGGAGGGGATAGGTTTGTCCCCACATCCTTGATCTACCACCCAACATTGCAGGAGGGACGCAACTAACATATGTGCAAAGATATGTCAATCGAGACATGCTTCAGGCCATAGAGTTCTAGTTTATTGGCGGCCAACTGAGGATATGTGCATTTGTTGCAGAGGAGGTTAGGTGCATGTCCCTTATTGTGATATTACTAGCACATTATACCTCTGATGGAAAATGCGTTAGTTTCCTTTGATGCATTATGTAGACGAGTTAGTTCAAAGGCATTGCTTGATTAGGTGGTCACATAGTTTTTGTGACATTTTTGTTTTGACTTGGATAGTTGGCGCGCTATTTTTTATGGGAAACTATATTTTGCATTTGCATTGGAGCTATTTACATTATTTTTGAGAGGTTTCATGCCACTCGACTGATGTTAGCCTGACCACCTCTTGGGCCTATTACTGATATGCGTATGAGCATGTGGGTCTAGTTGTTTCTCAAGAAGGGTCGACCAAAGTGGCCATGTACTCTAGTCAGTAGAGAGATTTGTGATTTCTTGGCCAAAGAGGAGGATCCTATCCTCGATCTTATGGGTTCCCCCTATGCGGGGATGGATTGGAGATGATTTCTGAACATCTGATTTATTATAGACATGCCACTAGATGATAAAGGTAATTTTGTCGTTATGTTTCGATAAATCTAATTTCATATCCTTGTGTAATTTATTGTATTATTTTGTTTTGATTATTTGGTTATTATTGTCTATTGTTTTGTAGATGTCAGGACATATGTTGGGGATGTGCCTCCCCAACATGATGAGGACATGGAGGATGCAACACAACAACCAACTACATAGAGACCTCATATGCTTCATAGGTCCAACCATAGAGTCTAGCATAAGGTGGAAGATCACATTTGTGGCTTGATGGCTAGTCCCATAGAGGAACCTATCCATGTCACACATATTTTACGGGTTGTAGAGTACTCAAATTTATGGGCGACCCTTTCTCATGAGATGACATCACTGATGCATTATGTTGTTGGTTCCCTCGACCTCATCCAGATGTTGAGGATGAGGTTGAGTGATAGTGATAATTTTTCCTCATCTAGATCATCTTCTAATGATGATGCTCCACCACCTAATCCTTCACCATCTAGACTTGGTCTTCCACCACCTAGTCCTCCACTACCTGGTGCTCCATCACCTAGACCTAGAACTAGTCATCCACCACCTATCCACTCGCTTCCTTGTATTCTTCTTCTTCCTTCACCTCCTCCACACGTGTTAACAACTTCCCCATCCATCGATCCACTTCCTCCTCCACCACCTCCTCCTCCACATGTGTTAGCAACTTCACCATCCACTAATCCACCTCCTCCTCCTCCTCCACTAATCCACCTTCTCCTAGTTAGCAATTAGACTTGACATGTATATTGGTTGTTGTATATTTGAGTTGAGATTTATGTATGAATGTATATTGATTTTGATTTTGATGAATATTTGACATGTATATTGCTCATGTATACTATGTTTTTTCATATCATGTTGATGTTGTTGTTGTAAATTGATTTTTTGTTTTTAAATTAAATTTGAGATGTATCACTAATTTAAATATAGAATTTCCATATAACGTTTAACTTTAGTTCTATGATATAATTTAATTTAAATTAATTTAGTTTTATGAATGCTTATAACCATTAATGGCATATAATGTTTAAGTATTCTTGAAGGTGAATTGTTTATTGGCCAACAAGGTACACTATGTTGATTAAACATGTTTACAAACATGATGAATGATTACACAAGTTTGATTAATGTTTAAAATGAAAACTATTCTATTAAATGATGTTTCATAAATTTATTCCTAAATATTTTTACTTAGAAATAATGATGTGTTAATTGTTGAAGATGATTGCAAATTCTTGTATATTGAATTATAAAAACTGATTAAAAAAATATTAAACTACGGTGACATGATGCCAATTTCAATAAAATAAAATTTAGTATAAAATCAATCTTTACAATTGTATTATATGAATATGTCACCAACTTTGTGATTTAGAGTTGCCATATAATATTTAACTTTAATTCGAAATAATTTAATTTGGATTGTGATTGTGAATACTTATAATTATTAATAACATATAATGTTTAAGTCTTCTTCAAGATATATTTTTCTAGTTGTGATACCGACTTATTATGAATTGGGCAATGACTTCCTTCATTCCTATGAAACTGTCCATTAATGGTGCATTCATGTAATTCAAGATGGTGCTAGATCTTAAACGTTGTGCTTCATCTCTCCATCGGTCGTTTGTTTCAGTTCCCCAATCGATGATTTCATTCCAAAATCGTTTCCACTGGTGTTCGACCACTTTGGCATTGTGTATATTGTGCAGTCTGCTCTCTAATAGGGTGTTGACTTTTTTAAGCTGTCTGATTTTGTTGGTCGCGGATTTGGTAGTTGTTTTTTTACTTCTTTGGATTCATTTCATTGGTAGATTTCTCTAAATCTGAAGTTTTCTCTATGGTTTCAGCTGCGTTGGTGCTTTGATGCTTAAGTTATTCGTAGAATAACATCCAAGTCTCCTCAAATGTGATATTTATAGCAGAGTTGTCATGGGCAGGAGAATGCGTAGTGTGTGGTGGTATTAATTGCGGTACTGGTGAGGGACTTAAATTCAAAAGACAGTTCATCGATGCTTCTTTCGAGGCATTCCGACTTTTCTACTCTACGTGTCAATTTTCATGATGACTTGATTGGACCGTTTTCTCTTCAAAATTAAACTCTCTGTGTGTTTCTTTACCTTTTATCATGTTGTGCTAGTTGGTTTCATGCCGATGTAGTCAAGACTCTATTTACCACTTTGTGTCTGCGCTTCTCATATCGTCGGTTGTATTTCCATGATTGTGTTTTGCTGCTTCTTGCATCACTTTAGTCGGTATTATTTCTCCAGTTTCTTGTCATGATGATCTTTCCAACAGACTTGTTTTTGGTTTCTTCTAGTTTTATATTTATTTTCTGATAGTATTTTTTTTCTAACTTAATTTTTAGTTATAACCATTTTTTAATGTTTTTTAGCGTTTTAGTCGAGCACTGTTGACAAGTTTATGAAACTAGTTTCCTTGTATAATTTTTAGTCGAACTAATTCGTTGGCATTGATTCTTTCAACAATATATGGGCCCATCCATCCCGTGTGTAGCTTTCTAGGCTTCCCATTTACTCGGCTATTGTAAAGTCATGCAAGATCTCCAATTGAGATATTCTTATTCTTTATATTTCTATCATGCCAAGCTTTATGTTGTTATTTTTGGATTTCTTGGTATTGTATTGCTATTTGTCTGTGTTCTTTAAGTTTGGACAGTTGTGCTAGTCTTTCTTTCCTTGCGTGTTCGACATCAATATGCAGTGGTTTGGCAATCATAGGTGTTTGTCGACGAAAATGTAAAGGAACGACTGCTTCTTGTCCATATACAAGTCTGAATGGGGTCTGACCTGTCGATATTTTGTATGTTGTTTTGTATGCCCATAGTACGACATGTATCTTATCATCCTAATCATCCTTTTTGGTATTGCATATTTTCGTTAGGCCTTTGGTTAATGTTTTATTGAAAGATTCAATTGCACCGTTGGATTGAGGGTGATATGTTGTGCTCTTTCGATGCTCAATCATAAATTATTTTGTTAAGATGGTGATTGTTTTATTTACAAATTGTGACCCCTGATCATTGATTAAGGTCAATGGACATCCAAATCTTATGACGATGTTCTCATATGTAAATTTAGCAGCTATATCGCTTGAGCAAGTTTCGACAAGTTCTAATTTTGCCCATTAGGTATCATATTCGACTGTAGTGATAATATATCTGACTCTCGTCCTTCTACCAGGTGTCAGAAATGGCCCAATGAAATCAATCTCCCATATTTCAAAGGTCAAGCTTGGATTCATTGATATTAGTGACATTTCCGTGCTTGGTAAAAGTCAACCAAGTTGTTGACATTGATCACACTTGTTCACAAATTCTTGACAGTCTCTATGTATGGTTGACCACCATAATCCTAATTGTTGAATTTTTCTTGTTGTTGTGTTAGCTTGAAAGTGAACTCCTGTCGGTCCATAATGTGCTTCATTGATTATACTTTCTCTTTTGTGGTCGAGAACACATCGACGTAATACGTCGTTTGGTCCAAGCTTGTAGAGAAATCCATTTATTATTGTGCAGGGTGCAACTTTCATCGTTAGGATCTTTTTTTTCTTTTCATTAATTCCTTTTAGAGCTTGCACTTCTTCCGGGAATTGAGCAACCTTTGCTAGTTCTAATGGTATAGCTTCAATTCTAAATAAGTGAGCATATGGTAATTCGTCCTCAATTCTAGTCAGTTCTTCACATGTGTCTATTCTCGACAAGTAGTCGAGTCCGACATTTGTTTTTCCCGGTCGTACTATGACTTCGAATTCAAATTATTAGAATAACAACAACCATCGACAAATTCTCCCATGATGTAGAGGTTTACTGACCAAGTATTTTAGTGCTTGGTGGTCTGCGTAAAACATGAATGGGTTAGCAAGTAGATAATGTCGGTATTTCTGGAGTGTGAATACCATTCTTAGTGCTTCTCTTTCTGTTGTCGAATAATTCATTTATGCTTTATTTAGTTTTCTACTCTTGTATGTGTTTGGATAGTCCATTCCATCATCGCCAAGTTGAGTTAGGATTACGATGCCTGCTATTCCCAAAGCATCTATATGTACATGGAATTTGATGAACTAGTTTGGAAACCTTAGTATGGGTGCTTCGACTAATTTATTTTTTAAGATGTCGAATGATGCAACACATTCTTCGGTCCACTGGTGCTCTTAATTTTCTTTTAATAATTCTTCTAAGGGATAAGTCATGTCAAAGTAGTGCCGAATAAATTTTCTATAGTATCATGTATGTCCTAGAAAAAATATTTACTTGTTTAGGTTTGACTGGAGGCTTCAAGTCTATAATGATTTTGATCTTTGCATAGCCAACTTTAATATCTTCTTAACATATGACATGTCCCAACATGATTCCTATCACAGTTGGAAATATGCATTTCTTGATATTTAGGGATAATTGTATTTGTCGACATCTCTCCAATATAAGTCTTAGCCATTTGCAACGATCTTTCAACATGGAGTAAATCATCCAGTCGTCGAAGTATACAACCATAGTTTTGTAAATATATTCCTGAAATGATTTGACAACATTTCTTGAAAATATAGGTGGTGCGTTTTGCAATCCAAATAGCATAACTATATACACAAATGATCCAAACTTGCAAACGAATGTAGTCTTCTTTTTATCTTCCTTAGCAATGGGTACTTGGTTATATCCATAAAATCCATCCATGAACGAATAACATTCGTGTCCGACGACTTCATAAATAATTTTGTCGGCAAAAGGAGTCAGAAATGAGTTCGTGATTGTTACTTTATTAAGTTCTCTAAAGTCGACACAAATTCGTAGGCGTGTTTGATCATGCTTCTTAGGCTGGACGACCATTGGACTCACCCACTCAGCTTGATCGATGGGGTAAATTGAACTCCAGCGCCAAACATACTATCGATTTCTTTCTTTATTACTTCCTTGTATTTATGTGCTAGCTTGTATGG
This sequence comes from Pseudotsuga menziesii, assembly GCA_001517045.1. NCBI lineage: Eukaryota > Viridiplantae > Streptophyta > Pinopsida > Pinales > Pinaceae > Pseudotsuga > Pseudotsuga menziesii. The sequence goes on from LPNX011028086.1 coordinate 55,825, forward strand.
TCTTTTCTTTACTGGTTTTGAATCTAGTCTGATGTCGATCTTCATTTCTTCCATTTCCTACACAAGTCCTTTTAGATCTTTGTAATCTCAGGAAAAAACATCTTGAAACTCTTTGAATAGATTTACAATTTCTGTTGTCTGTTCTTCGTTCCAGTAATCTCATATTTTTTCCATTTTAGGTCTATCGACATTAGATATATCTACTTCTTTAGTTTTGACTTTTGCATCCATCCATTTTGGTGCTCTACTTTCACTGATTTGTCAGTTACCTTCTTTAAATTGCGAGAATGCTGGTGGAAAGTCTTTCGTTGTCAATCTTTCAGGGTCCTCTTTTTTCTGAAGTTTTAACTTTGAATATTGTTCTAACCAGTTTTGAATTGTTTGGATGTTCTGATTTCCATTTGAAGCTCTTCTCTTCCATTTTTTTTCTGTTTCAAACTGAAGTCTTATCGAATGTTGGATTTCAGTCGACTTGGTGTTGTTACATGCAACACTCTGTCAAACAAGACGATAGTCCTCTGATGGTACTTTGTTGTTTGTTGGTTGTAGGAAACATTTTACCTGATTACTTGCTTCAATTAATGACTCGTCATGAGGATAGAATGTGAAGTCTTTGACAAAATTTTCTTTGAGTTCTTTCCAGTTAAACGTTTCTCCTTTGGCTTCTTCCCTTTTGTACCATTTGTTCGGCAAATCATCTAGTGTATTTGGAAATAAGTGTGGCCATGTTCTTTCATCTTTGTAGCCCAATCTTATCAATTCTTTTTCGCAGACGTTAATGTGTTCATGAGGATATTGCCCTTGTGTGAAGATGGGGATATTTGCTTGTGCCATGAGTTTCGTTCCTCTGAATCTTTCAATGAATTACGTTGATGTTGTGGTCCAAGTCTGTAGTCTTGACTGGTGTGTATCCCACCATCATGCAACTTGTCCTGTGAATGTCTCGAACAAACTTTGAAGGCGACCTTATTCACCTACGTTTTTCGAGACTTCTTCGACATAAGAAGATGGGGATTCACATTCTTTGTATCTCAACGGTGGCCTATTTGACGATTCGTTTTTCACTAGTGCTAGAGTTGGGTATTCTCTAATTTTTGTTTCAAAGATATTTGGGATACTAGTGGTATAAAAGCATTATTTTGTTTTGTTTTTAGGGATGCCTTCGATTGTCCAACATTCTTGTGCTTGTAGTTCATAGTTTTCTATCTGTCAGTGGTAAAGTTTAGCATCTAAATTGTATCCTACCGATTCGGGATTTCCAAAATGGAGTTCTCTGTATGCGTTTGGTTCGGTATAGTCTTCATTGTTCTTTATTTGATATAGTTGTCAGATGTCGACATTGTCGTCAATTTGTTATGTCCAGGGCTCTCCTTGTGATGGATGAATTGGTACAATAACTTTCTATCCATTGCCTTTGAGTTTGATTATTTCTTTGTCAAGTGATATTGATGCCTATTGAAAAGTTACATAGGAAGTGTTTGTCCACCTAGAGTTGCCTTGGGCTGGACAAGGACACTTAAATGTGACTCCTAGCCATTTTGTGCATTTAATGAAGTGAGATGCACTTTATATTTTTAAAGTGACTTTATTAAAAAGTTAAGTGGGTATTTTTTCCTAAGTTCACATTTAAAAGTTAAGTGAGTGATTAAATAGAAAAAGGGGGTTGCTCAACTTTATTAAATCATATGAGTGCACTAAATTTCATTTTATTATTTTTTAATTGAGCATTTAATGTGAGCCCCACATCTAATCTAATCTTGACCATTAGATTGACAGGGGAAGTTACCATGAACAAAAGGCTGGGGCAAGGAAAAAGTTCATTCATCGTGTTCATCTTTAGGAGAGATTTTTGAAGACGACAACGAAGAAAAGTGAGCGTTTTGGAGAGAATTTAGAACCAAGAGAGAGAAGACATTTCCCAGCACAGAAATTGTGGAGCATACAAAATTTATGAGGACAACACAGAAATCGAGAAGACTACACAGAAATTGAGAAGAGGCACAAAAATCGAGAAGAGGCACAGATTTCTAGAATCCGTACAACAATACAGTCTGGCACAAATTTCAAGGACAGTCTGACATTTCCATACAATGTATGACTGCATTAACTTTTCTGCACATAATTCGAGGTACGACCTGTCAGAATCCATACAGTACGGTTTGGCACGTTTCCCAAGGTGAAAGTACATAAATTAATTTATGTATCGTACAAACGTCTAGTGGCACATTTTTCGAGGTGAAATTCAGAATTTTAATTGCTATCCGTACAACAGTTATCCGACACAAATTTAAAGGCCGAGTCTGGCACGATTTTCGAGAAAGAAGTTTCATCATTTGTTTAAATTTCGAGACTGGAAATTGATAAGTACTGCTGATTTTTATTCTTGTAATTTTGCTGAAGAAAAATAAAATCTCTCACACTTAGAAAACAAGTTTTCCCTTAGGGGTTTTATCCTGGGCCATTGGTAAAAAACAAGTGTCTAAATTTTCATGTGTGTAATGTCTGAAATTTTCTGAGTTTTGTTTTTCCAATTTGAAAAGAAAATTTATGAGTTTGTTTAAAATTGAGAAAAAGTTTTCACATGTGTTTCAGTCTAATTAATTTGTGAAAAATTATGCATTGAAAGGATTGGGCATTGAACATTGCAGAGAAGCCTAAAGGATTGAAATCGGGTAGGGGAAACTTTAAAAAACTTTCATGTTATCAGAGCTTTGCAAAGATTTAGAATTTTAAACATTCAGAAACTGGGGTTTGAATAAAAGAAGTCTTGAACAACTTGCTTGTGAGTATAGGTTGTAGCCATGGTTTTCGGTTTTAGAGTGGAAGATAGACTTGATGGGGCTGCAAATTTTAGCCCTTGGAAGGCTAGAATCAGCTTGATTTTTAAAGAGAATAAACTATGGGATATAGTTCATGGGACAACAACAAATCCCTCAGTAGTACCTGCTGATGCAACAGATAAGGAAGCATTTATGAAGAAGGATGTGAGGGAAAGAAGAGTCATTCTTGATGTAGTGAAGGATCATGTGATCCCTCACATTTCAGCCAAAGACCATGCATTTGAGATGTGGACAAGTTTGACAAATCTTTATTAAAGTTCCAATGAAAACATGAAGATGGTATTGAGAGAAATCTTGAAGAGTGTTCGCATGGGAGAAGGTGAAGGCATGGCATCATATCTTACCAAGATTACATAGGTAAGAGATGAGCTAGCAGTTGTAGGAGAGGTGGTGGGCATTCCTGAGATGGTGCATACAACACTAAATGGTGTGTCACAACAATGGACCGTATTTGTTTAGACCATTATTGGGAGGGAGAACATACCCACATGGGATCGATTGTGGGATGATCTCACACAGGAGGAGATACAAAGAGGCTTCTTATAAGGAAGTTCATCACATCAGAGAGATGATGAGGAGAATGTTGCTTTAGCATCGAAGGGCAAGAAGAAGAAGAAGTTCAAGAAGGGTTCCAAGGAGGGAGCCAAACACCACGAGGGAGAGAAGAAGGACACGAGTAAAGTGAAATGATTTGCATGTCAAAAGATGGGACACTATGCTGGACAGTTTCCTAACAAGAAGAAGAAGAAGCAGCAGAATGTAGCTACAATGGAGGTCGATGAGTTTGCAGTGAGATTTGAGAGAGACTTTTCTCTCTTTGCAGGTGTTGGTGTTGAAAGAGCATCTTCTATCACCAATAGAGACTTTGAGGACCACATGGAGCATTTCATGATTGTTGGGCATTCATTGAGTGCCACCACTACTTCCTCCACTTGGTACATTGATAGTGGAGCTTCCAGTCATATGACAGGTGATCGAGACATGTTCATAGAGATGTCTGAGTCAAACTTGGAGATGGAGGTTGTATTGGGAGATGATATAGTGGTGAGAGCAGTTGGGCGAGGGATTGTTCGCTTTGAGAGGGAGTCCATGCAGCCTATGTTTCTGAGGGATGTGTTGTTTGTCCCTGGGCTGAAGAAGAACCTTGTTTCAGTTTCCATGATAGAGGACAAAGGATTCAGTGTATATGTCCTTGATGGGAAAGTTCACATCTTTCCCAAGTCAACAAGTCCATCTGACTCACGAGTGATTGGAGTCAGGAGTGGGAAACTGTACAAGCTTCTTTTCCAGCCACATCATGCACTGTCACACACTCATAGCAGTGAGGAGTTGTGAGAGATATGGAACAGGAGAATGGCCCATCTTCACTATCCAGCTTTGTGGATGCTAAGAGAGATGACTACATGTATGCCGGAGTTCAGCACATAGTCGAGTGGTGTGTGTAGAGGGTGTGCTTTGGGAAAGTACACCAACATTGCTTTTCCTAGCATTGATTCCAGATTAGAGGGAGTGCTTCAGTTGATACATTCATATCTACGTGGTCCCATGTCTTCTGCCTCTTTGACAGGATATGAGTATTACATGACTTTCATTGATGACTTTTCCAAGAAGACCTGGATCTATTTCCTTATAAGCAAGAGATCAAAGGAAGTCTTGCTTCAGTTCCAAGAGTTCAAAGCTCTTGTGGAGAACCAGACATGAAAGAAGATCAAGGTACTTCGGTCAAACAATGGAGGTGAGTACACTTCTCGTGCATTTGATGAGTATTGTCCACAGGAGGGAATAAAGAGGCAATTGACTGTTCCTTACACTCCACAGCAGAATGGAGTGCCTGAAAGGAAGAATTGTTCTATAGTGGGTACAACTAGAGCCATGCTGCATGATCAGAGTCTTCCTTTCTTTCTATGGGAAGAGGCCTGTAGTACTGTTGTTTATGTTATCAACGGGAGTCTGCACCATGCATTGGGGAGTAAAACTCCTAAGGAGACATTCACAGGGAAAGTTCCTGAGATAGGTCACTTTTAGATTTTTGGTTGCCTTACATTCTCTCACGTCCCTTCTAAGAAGAGGACAAAGTTGGAGGCTACAGGTGAGCATGGTATTTTTGTTGGTTACGATGAGACATCAAAGGATTTTCAGATTTACCTTCCTGCACAGAGGAAAGTTTTGGTGAGAAGGGAGGTGAAGTTCAAGGAGGATAAATCCTTCAGGAGGCCTCTTGATTCCGAGATGGAGGATCAACAGGGTACTACACATGTGACAACTCAACGTTCAATGACTCAGAGTTCAGGGTCACTGATTTTAGGTGACTGGGTCACATGTTACATGTTCTTTAGTTACAAGGGCTCAGTCTACAGGTACTTCTGGTACAGGGACAGGTTCACAAATGACACCTTCAGGTGATTCGAGTTCTAGTGGTATAGGTATAGGTTCACCAAGGACAAGTTCTCAAGTTGTTGAGACTTATTTAGGGAGACAGGTGTCTAATGAGGAGGTTGAAGAGAGTCTGAGAAATGATGCTTCCTTCAGGAAGAGAAAGCCAAGTTGGCTTAGGGAGTTGATGAAGGAAGCATAACAGTAAGTTGGACTGCCCAAGAGGGAGGTTAGGGAGAGCAGGGCACCTGAGAGATTTTCCAGCTATATGGCACAGGTGACTAGCTTACGTGACACCATTCCTGATACTTATGAGCAGGATTCCACACACCAGGTATGGAGAGATGCCATGATGGAGGAGTACAACTCCATCATGAAGAATTGGGTGTGGGAAGTGGTTCCGAGACCATAGGGGAAGTCAGTTGTGACTTCCAAATTCCTTTACAAGATAAAGCATGCTGCGGATGACAGTATTGAGAAGTTCAAAGCTCATTTTGTTGCACGTGGTTTCTCACAGGTCGAGGGAGTTGACTATGATGAGACATTTGCACCAGTGGCCAGATTTTCTTTGATCAAGGAAATGATCTCCGTCGTTGCAGAGATGGGTTCGAAGATCCATCAAATGGATGTGAAAACCGCTTTCCTAAACGGTTTCCTACAGGAGGAGGTATATTTGGAGCAACCACAGGGCTTTGAGGTATGTGAGAGAGACACACATGTTTGTAGGATAAAAAAGGCCTTGCATGGACTGAAGCAAGCCCATCGGGCTTGGTATTCCAGGATTGGATCCCACTTGCTTTCGATTGGGTTTCAGAAGAGTGAAGTGTATTCCAACCTATACTACATTGTGGTTGGTGGTGTTCCACTTATTCTTCTGCTATATGTTGATGACTTGTTCATTACTAGGGGAGAGCACCTGATTGATGTGTGCAAGGAGGATCTTGTTTCAGAGTTCAAGATGACAGACCTTGGACTGATGCATTATTATTTGGGGATGGAGGTTTGGCAGGAGGATGGACATGTTTTTTTGGGGCAAGGAAAATATGTTGCAGATGTTCTGAAGAGATTTTAGATGACAGATTGCAGACCTATGTTGACACCCATGATCACCAACTGGGCGAAGCTTCATGCTTCAGAGGGAGAGTTGGTGGACCCTACCTTATATCGTCAGTTGATTGATTCATTGATGTATTTGGTCAACACCATGCCAGATATGAGTTTTGCAGTGAACACTCTCAGTCAGTTCATGGTGGAGCCCGGGAGAGTGCATTGGACTAGTGCAAAACACATCTTGAGGTATCTTGCAGGTACAACTGACTATGGATTGGATTATAGGAGATCTGGTGGAGTGGGGTTGGTTGGATTTACAGATTCAGATTGGGCAGGTAGTGTTTCGGACAGGAAGAGCACTTCCAGTTGTTGTTTCAGCTTGGGTTCGACAGTTGTGTCGTGGTTCAACAAGAAGCAAAAGTCCATGGCATTGAGTTCTGGTGAGGCTGAGTATATGGCATCCAGTCAGGCCAGTTGTGAGGCCTTGTGCCTTCGCAAGTTGACAGTGGATTTGTTTGATATGGAGCTAAGTCCCAGAGTTATACAGTGTGATAATCAGAGTTGCATCAAGCTCTCTGAGAATTTGGTATTTCATGACAGGTCGAAGCACATTGAGATTAGATATCACTTCATCATGGATTATGTTCAAAGAGGGGCTGTTTGTTTGCAGTTTGTTCCGACAGATGAGCAGGTGGATGACATTCTCACGAAGGCTTTGGGTAGAGGGAAGCATGTCTACTTCAGAGACAAGTTGTGAGTGGTGAAAAACACTTTTCTCAGTAAGAGGGAGTGTTGAAAAGTTACCTAGGAAGTGTTTGTCCACCTAGAGTTGCCTTGGGGTGGACAATGACACTTAAATGTGACTCCTAGTCATTTTGTGCATTTAATGAAGTGAGATGCACTTTATATTTTTAAAGTGACTTTATTAAAAAGTTAAGTGGGTATTTTTTCCTAAATTCACATTTAAAAGTTAAGTGAGTGATTAAATAGAAAAAGGGGGTTGCTCAACTTTATTACATGACATGAGTGCACTAAATGCCATTTATTATTTTTTAATTGAGCATTTAATGTGAACCCCACATCTAATCTAATCTTGACCATTAGATTGATAGGGGAAGTTACCATGAACAAAAGGCTAGGGCAAGGCAAAAGTTCATTCATTGTGTTCATCTTCAGGAGAGATTTTTGAAGAGAGAAAGAAAGAAGAAAAGTGAGGGTTTTGGAGAAAACTTAGAACCAGGAGAGAGAAGAAATTTCTCGGCACATAAATCGAGGAGCAGACAAATTTTTTGAGGGCAACACAAAAATTGAGAAGAGGCACACATTTCTAGAATCCGTACAACAGTACGGTCTAACACGAATTTCGAGGACATTCTGACATTTTTGTACAATGTACGATTGCATTAAATTTTTTGCACAAAATACGAGGTACGACCTATCAGAATCCATACAGTATGGTTTTGGCACGTTTCCCAAGGTGAAAGTACATAAATTAATTTATGTACTGTACAACACTTCGGTGGCACGTTTTTCGAGGTGAAATTCAGAATTTTAATTGTTGTTCGTACAACAGCTATCTGGCACAAATTTCGAGGCCGAGTCTGGCACGATTTTCGAGAAAGGAGTTTCAACATTGGTTCAAATTTTGAGATTGGAAATTGATAAGTACTACTGATTTTTATTCTTGTAATTTTGTTGAAGAAAAATAAAATCTCTCTCACTCAGAAAACAGGTTTTCCCTTAGGAATTTTATCCTGGGCCATTGGTAAAAAACAAGTGTCTAAATTTTCGTGTGTGTAAATGTCTGAAATTTTCTGAGTTTTGTTTTTCGAGTTAAATTTCTGAGCTTGTTTAAAATTGAGAAAAAGTTTTCACATGTGTTTCAGTTTGGTTAATTTGTGAAAAATTATGCATTGAAAGGGTTGGGCATTAAACAATGCAGAGAATCCTAAAAGATTGAAACCGGGTTGGGGAAACTTTCAAAAACTTTCAATGCCTTCATTTTTCTTCCCCATGGTCAACCAAATAGTGCAGGGAAGGAACTGGATCCTTCCTTGGGATTAATAATTTCAAAGTCGACTTGAGTCATGATGCCTTTGATGGTCATGTTGACATTTTTCCGTACACCAATTGGTTCAATTAATCCTTGGTCGACTAATTTTAGGTAGATTCCCGACTCATGTAATTGTGGTCTACCAAGTTGTTCCCAAGTGTCTCCAGTCGTGATATTTACCTGTGATTGAAGTCAAGAACGACTTGTTGAATGTGGTAACCTTCGGTTTCCATATCGACAAGGGGGTATGGATCATTGTTACCTTTATGATTTATATGACATATATTTTTAGATTGTTTTTCCTCCACATACGTTTTTTTGATATTGTACATTATGTCTATTAAATTTGCGACAAATTCTTCTTAGTTATTAAAGTGATCAATTCGTTAAGAGCTTCGTGTCGAAATTTATCATGGTCTTCTTGGGATGCTAATTATTGAAATATTTTTTAAGCATTATTATACAATCACTTTTGCTCAATAGGATTAGGATAGTCCTCTTTACTTTTTAATTTACTAATTTGTGGATTATCGAGATCAATTTTTGTTCCTTGTCGAGTTACAATATGAAGATTCTTAGTCTTGATAATATCATATTTAAGAACACTGGACAAGACATTAACATTATTTTTAATATTAATTTTTCAAACATGGTAGGGCAATCTTCAAAGTAGTGATCGAATAATCCAAAATTTGTACAAAATTTTGGGTATGTTCGATCTTTATAAGGGAATTCTGCATGACGATGTCCTTCATCGAGGCATGTGTAGCACTGAATAGGTCGACGTGGTCAATTTTATCGATTTTCATTGTTTCGACCCCTCCTTTGGAATCTTCCCCATCGATAGAAGTAATCGTTTCGTCAATCATATCGTTGTCCATCATATATTTGATAACTGTTATTTCTGTCGTTTCAGTCGTTTATATTATCATTCCTTTCATTGTTAATGTTTTGGTTGATAGCATTAGTCTAATATACTGCATGATAGTTCTGTTTATTCTTTAATTTTTGTTGACATTTTGTTGTGGAATGAGTTTCAACTTCTCATATAGCACACCAACAAACTTTCTCATTCTTCATGTTGTATGGACAGTCTTTTATTGTATGTGAGTCATGCTCTTAGCAGATGCCACCGAAGCATTTTGGTTGTACAAACCAGACGCCTTGTCGTCAATCATCTTGTTGACAGTAGTCTTTTGTATGGATGATTGTTGAGCATTTTGTACACCATACTTCGTTTCCTCTAAGGATCATTTCACAGATGGAATTATGCATGTTTTCAAGTTATTCCTCGATGCTTCTATCAACATGGACTACGAGATAATCTTCGTCCATTTCTATCTGTAGTGCTTTGTCAATGCATCTTCGTATGTATTGAAGTTGTCCAACCAAATGTGCTTTCTTATTTTCTGTAATAGTCTAACCACAAACCATTGGATCAATAACTGTTCATCGATGTTGTATTCAATCTGGCTCAGCAAGTATTTGAATCTTTTATCATATTCCCTGACAATTTTTGTAGGCTTTTTTGCAGTGGTTTTCAACTTTTTAGCAGCAAGATGTTTTGCATTAGGGGTTTTGAAGAAATACATAAACTATTGTTTTAACTGAACTTTTGTTGCATTTGGAGTTTTCTTCATGTAGGTCATATACCATGTAAGTGCTCTTTCCGAAGGGCACCAACAAATTGCGTTATTTGTCTATATTCGCTGGTAATGGCATTGGATTCCCATATTGATTCACATAGGAGCCAATGTCTTTTTTGATCCTCGTCACCCTCATACAGAGGAGTGTGTGATGTTACGTGCACCATTTCTTTTGGGACTTCGACTTCTAGTGTTGGTGGTGGTGATGGTGGATTACTTCCTGCAGCTGCACTTCTTTCACAACTGTTTTCAAGTGTGTATTCACAGGAGTTAATTCGTACTCTCCACTTTTGACAACACTATATTCCATGTGAGCCAGATCTTTGTCCACTTTCGAAAGTCAATTTTCTTCTCTCGCTTCTGTCGATACCCAAGTGAAATTTTGTTCGAATCAGATTGTGCTCCTTATCGAAGATACCGATTGACTCGGTGAACCATTCGATGTTGGAAGTGGTTGGGGGGTGCTTCTTCTCGTTTTGAATAAAGTATATGAAAATTGCGATTGGAGAATTTAGGTTGAAAGGTGACCCAATTCCCTTCTTGCGGTCGATGAATTAATAGTTTGTAGACTTCATTTCCTTTATCGTTTCATCAACTCCATATGCTTGATTGGGTAGCGTGGAGTCCTAAGTATTCTTCAACAGTGTCTTGTACTTGGGCACTCTAAGTAAGATGTAGCGGGGAAGGCATGGTTATAGTCTCGGGTATATTTACTTGGAGAGCTCTGCCATTCTCAATCCATGAATCTTCATCCATAGGTGACATATCTTCATCAACACCCTCTTCTTGTCGAAATTGAATCGACTTCGATGGATTTCCTTCTATTTCTAGCACTATACCCAACTTTCTTTCTTTCTTGAGCGCACCAGCCTGTTCCCTTATCTCTTCGCACCGCTTCCTTCTCTTCTCTTGTTTAATATTTTGGATATCCGAAGTGCTTTTGTGTTTCATTGATCTATTTTTATTTGTTTTATTTGTTTTGATTTTCTAGTGTTGGTCATATCGTGTTTTCATTTGTTGATTTTCATTCATTTACTTTATAAGAACGTGGTTGACCACCACCCCATTATCGGCCCAAAAAATTCTTACTGAGCTAGGGAGTAGTATTTCATTTGCTTAGGAAGTATTCCCACTCTCTCTTGTACAAATTTTTCCTACCTCCTTTGTTTTTCTTCCCAGTTCATGTTCATAGGTGGCACTAACAATAGAGGTCGAGGTTTGACAATATGCGCTACTCTTTTTTCGATCAGGAATCTGAACACGAGTGTTGGTAAAGAAAAAAAGAATTGTTCAGTGAGGTCATTATAGAACCTTTCCTTGACGTTATTGATAGAAACTCGTTCTTCAATAGTACGTTATTTATAGAACTCGTCAGAAATTCTTTCGAACCACTCAGATAGATTCATGTGACCTCCTCTGGTTAGTGTTTGGAGTAGTTGTTGCTTTTTTCATCTATGGGTCTTTCATCCAGGATTTTTTTCAATGCGAATGGTACTGATTCGATAAACTTTTCATACGTATCAAAGAAGAATTTCTCTCTTGCTTGAACGATAGTCAACTTGTTTCTTCTAGCATAATTTTGTAGATAATTTGCTATCTTTCTATCCGACTAGTCCTTAATCTCTTGTTCTAATATCATTGAGTCATGCTTATTGTCATTTTATACATGTATCACCGGAAATAGAACCAATGTTGTAGTCAAGCGGATTGCATAATTAATAGTAATACATATTATAGATTATATAAGCAATGATATAAACAATAAAGAAGTAATGGTTGATGGAACAACAAGTATTTCTATTACTCAACAAGAACATGGTTGATTACATAAGATTGAACTGATTCTATATCCATCTCTCCAACCTATTTATATGATTTACAAGAGGTTACATAACTACCTGTTGGTTCAACTAACCAACGTGACCTGTGGAGGTCGACATAATCTATTGATATGTTTTACAAGTAGTTAGCTAGAGGATCTAGTTGGCTAGCCGATGTAGTATCCTCCAACAATATCGCACCTCCTGTAAAACGTTGATAAGACAAACTCCATTTCGATCAGTTTATGGACAAGAGGTTGTCATGCCGATGGAGTATCTTGTACCTAGTATAAGAATAGTTGTGATAAAGAGATGACCAAGGTTGGTGTTGTAGAAGAAATACTATTATAGTTGGTCCAATTGGAGTAAGAATTTTTTGTTGTGGGTTATCATCAGAATGTCAAGAAGGTGCGACAAAAATCTTGGAATGGCCGACATATCAAGAATAAGTTCACATTAGAGATCTTGTTCTCTTGTATGACAGTAAGTTTTTAAAGCATCCTGGAAAGCTTAGAACAAATTGACTGAGATCGTATATTGTTATTCTAGTCACTAAAGGAGGAATAGTACAGTTGAAGAAGTTTGATGGAACACCTTTTAAGGGATTGGTGAATGGAAGTTGGCTAAATCCTTATCAGGATAGCCGCAATTTTGTCAACTGAGAATTCAAAAGAGAGGCAGAGAGAGAAAATACAAAAGAAAAAGAAGAAGAAACAGACAAAAAGTCACAAATTTATGAGTATTAATTTTGCAAAAAATATGACTATTTTTTTTATAAGTGTTTTGGTCACAGACTTTCTTTCTACGACTGTAAGAGTCAAAGCCATTGTTTTACAGAGTATGGTCATTTCTATGTCTAGCACAAGCACCGTGCAAGAATCAGGTCTTGAGATTCCGTCACCAACACCAATCATGGAAGAGCACACATAGGTTGTTTCATAGCTAGAGTTAAGGATTGAAGTTAATTTGGGACCAAACCCACTTGGTACGTCGAAAAATTAATGTTCTTCAAGTCAGAAACCACGCGCAACAACGCCTCCACCAAATGATGAAGCAGTAGGATATGCATCCCTATTGTCAGATTATGTTCTACCGAAGCCAACATATGCTTCTAAGGTTAGGTTGGGTAAAAATGCAAAGTATTCACTGGTAACGCTTGTCGTATCGAATGGAGTTCAGGAACGACAAATATTATTTTGAATTTGTAGAATATGGGTTTTATCGATCACAACCAATGAAAATTTCCAGAACTGACAATGAAAAGATACATGAATACAGTTTGAGAAATAAAGGATGTCCTTATCCACATGGTTCCAATGGAATGGGAAAGAGGATTAGATAAATCGGGGTTACTGTTGCTGATGCACATGCCACATTTTGGCCGCACAACATAAGTAAATGTTTGTGTCAAGTAGCTGCTCATACGTTTCCATGGTGGCTTCCTATGGCTCGACTAGAAGATTTCATTGGATGTTGAGTTGATTGCGTTGATGACAGGACTCCCTCTGGCAGGAGTTGACCCAACACTGCTCTTCGCATGCAAAGACACAAATACTGCATTAACAAACATAATGAAGGATAAGTATGAGTGGACAAGGGACAAAAAGGCTTTCTTATCGCCTCTATTAATGATATTGTTGTTTGGTACACTACTAAAATCTTATCTAGCAAGTTGTTGTGAAATATGCAACTAAACCAGTGTACTGCAGGGACAAGCACTGCGGCAAAGCAGTGTGCAGCAGGTGTCTAGCTCAACTGGTCGACCTATTTGTTGAATAAACTCTTAGCAGATGCCGAAGAAGTACAAGAAAAAGCCATCCCATTTCATTATTCTTGGTTACTCATTTTGATTTCTTTTTTCGCATGGGTGGAACCACCAAACTACTAAGGGGTAGATGTGCCAGTTCCATGTCGAGGAGCTTGATACCAGAATCTTTGGTTCAACAAAGATAAGCCTGAGTGACAAAAAGATAATAATGGTGAATTCTTTTTACAAGGAGAGGCCCTTCGATAGTACATAAGGAAGCATGCCAGAATCACCAACGAAACCGTCCAATGGTTTTGAAGCGTCATAAGATTTTCAGTCGTGGCACATCATATCTTTTTGTAGCATTGAAAGGACCCGCATCACTAATGGCTCACGATGCAGTTTCAGCTGTCTACTACCGAAATTGATGCCATTGTTCATGATTGGCCTCCAGAATGGCAAGTTCCTGTCACAGACAATCAACTGTCTACAGAAGAAGAAATAAAGATGGAGATCAAGGGGGGATCCACTAGTCGAGGAAACCCCAAGAATATCTCACAGTCCCAATGAATCCAACACAACCCCGACAGATCCAAAGTTGGCGGATAAGGGAAAGAGTTCAGAAAATTCAGGAAAAAGTCGAAAGAAGAGGAAGGATGACTGCTCATCTGAAGTTGTCATCCTCACCAATGATGATTACACTCTTCTAACAGAAGCGATTGCAGAGATTTCCAATGAAATTTGCATAATAATGGATGAAAAACAAACCAAATTAGCAGGAAGTATAACGGATTTACTGCAGACACTCCATAAAGAAGTTTAAGAAGTGTAAGTGGCGGTTGACCAAACGCCATACTTGACTTTGTTGCTAGACCAAGTTGGTCCATCTACGTAGCCACCTGTCGAGGAATCATCGACGCCAACTCCACCTATAAAGATTCAAGTATAGGGTCAAGCAATTGACTTAGGCACACCACACTTGAATTCCATGGTTAAGGACCTTGGTCATATCACAATGAATTTTTCTGCGCTACCTATGTTTGAAGTGCATGTCATTCAGAATGTCGTGGTAGTAGTGATGAAGAATAGGGAAGTGCATTGGTTAATTAGGTCAAAACCTCGCACAAAAATGTTAATAAATTGAAGAAAACATGAGTCCAAGATACAAAGAAAAAAGCAAAAACATCGCAAGAGAACAGACATCGATTGGATGCGGCTATTACATTGGCTTGTAGCAGTTTCACAGACGAAGGCATCACAATAGAAATGTTTTCAGAATCCAAGGTATTTCGACTTGGTGAAGTAGCAAACAACCTCCGTAAGTGGGTCACAAACATGGAATTACAGATAAAACCCAGTATACCCCCAGAATACTGGCAGAGCGAAGAAAAGCAACAAATGAGGCTGTGACGAAGATTGGAGAAGCATATGCACTTTGTGTCAAGGTGGTCAAGCAAGTTTCTCAGTCATGGGAAGATTTGATCGACAATGAAGAATTAGAACAAATAACAAAGCAACTGCATATTGTTGACGAAAATTTCAACAAAATGATCTAAAGAAGTTGCTGACAGTAGAGAAAATGGCCAAGGATGCTGACATGAAGAAGCTATAACAACAAGTAGAAAAACTGCGAACCCAACAACAAAATAGAACCGTCCGGGTCGAAGAACTTCAAGTAGAAGCAAATAAAGTTACAGGTCTCATTCAACATGTACATGAGAAGGTATGCCAAGCCATGGGGTCAACAAGAATATCAACTTTGGAACACATCATTTATGAACTTGTCGAAAAATTGAAGTCAGTAGAAGAAGAAGTGCAACAAGAAACTGAACAAATAGTGAAAATCTTCCAATATTTTCTAAGTAAGGTCGTAATTACAGAAGTTTCAAACTAATGTGGCTTGGGATGATCCAGAGGTGAGTGTTGGGGGCTTGTTGGCCCTAGGAAAAGTTAAACAAAATGTTGCCATAATTCTACTCAGAAAATTGAAGATTCTGGTCACTCGACGAAAGCTGTTGCGATGGAAGAAACCACGATGGAAAGAACAATGGCAGAAGAGGAATAAAGCAGTTGAAAAGAAAAGCTTGACTGATTTTGTGAAAAGAGTTAGTTAGAATAAACGCTTGCTTTTAGTATTAAAGCATGATTGTATTTTGGGCCAATAGTGCCTATTTTTAGAGATAACCGAATGTATTAAAATATAAAGATAGCTTGTCGACTGACAATTGAGAGTCAGTCGACGGTTGGTTCAAGAATTGGACAAGCAAATTTTCTTATAAAAGCACCAATCCAAGTTATGTGCGGGTTGGTCGTTAGAATGGGTTGAAGATCAGACGAAGGCAAGAAGAGGATTGATCAAGGCTGTGTGCGAATCAACCATTTAGAGAGAGAAAGAGGCCAAAACCATAGAGCATGAGACAAGAGTAGAATGTATGCATTGTAAAGAAGATCTAAAAGAAGAGTCTGCAAGCTGAGTGCACAAACCAAAGGTGCCAAACCAATTCTCATGCCAGATGAAGAGCACCTTTGTGGTTTTTCTTGGATGGGTTTCCACATTATATTTTGTCTCTGTTTGTTTGTCTCAGAATGCATAATTGATATAAATGAGCTTATTTGAACGTGTCGTACATACTTAATGGTGAATAAATTTATATATGTGTCACATCTGTACTTTGTGAATATCTAGTAATGCTTTATGTTATATGCTACTACATATGCTGAGGGAAGGGTAGATGGTTATGTTGAATGAATGAATAGAAATAAAGGTACAATTCCCGATTTCAACCGAGTAATATGATAATACTGTAAGATTGAAATCCTCAACATAGATGCAAAAACTTGGTTCTAGCAGTCCCCGTAATATATCTCGGGTGAGACTTCATCTGCATCACAGGTGTTGCCAACGGAGTCCTACTCTATCGGGCCAATATCTTGGGTCTTATTGATAACTGAGGATCTAAACCTGGGTTGATTGAAAGTAAGCCAACAACAACATACCTTCATTCTTGATGTGTCACATATAGATTTGGACTTTGATCTCGTATATGAGGTTGTTGTTGTTGATCCAAAAGCGATACAGCTGGCATCAATAACAATAACGTATTGAGTCATTGATCTAATAGATTCCCTGGTAGATGAAATAACAAAGGCATTTGAGCAAGCATCCCTATCCGTGCTGTATATATAGGCAAAGCCAATGGAAGGTGGCAAGGTGGTGCCCAAAGGGAACGTTGAGGCAACAAGGCGGTTTAGAAAATTAAGTTTGTGGTGAGCACATGGCAGATGCAATTATGATTATTATAGACAAGTCAAGGAGATGTAATGATAATTATCAAGAGCAAGTCTTTCCCAATGTGTAACTTAGAAAGATTCATTGTTAAACTAAAAAAAATACTGATAATAGATGAAATTAATAACACTTTCCCTGTAATATCATCCCAAATTACCAACTTCAACCACGTAGAAAAAAGTATAGCTTCTCGTAAGTAAAACTTATGAAAATTGGAGAAATTTCCATACATAACTTAAAATGCAAGACATGAAATTGAAAAACATGGAAATCGATAGGAATCGGTTCCCAAGGGAGTAATAATCTGACGTTCAAAGTAAGTTAAACGCTAGATGATTTACACCCACTTTCTGACAATTTTTTCAGCTAAAATCCAACTAAAATTGTCCGTCATTACCCAAAATTTGACTAAAATTGTTGGAATTGCATAGAATCACGATTTCAACAAAAATCGCACTGTCAAATTCCAAAAGAATTGCCAAGAAAGTGTAAATCTTCTAACATTTAGCTTACTCCCTAACTAAGACTCGCTGCACTCGATGCATAGAGCATGAACTCATAATGCAAATACATGAAATATAATATCATATAAGATACATTTTGTTCCCTTTTTTATCTTTTGAAATTGATAAAAAAACCCACGAATACTTCACATGTTTCATGGATAGTAAAAGTGGTAAAGTTTCGACTTTCTTTATCTAAGGACTAACCCCGAAAAAAGACTCAAACTAGTTACCTCCCTTACCGGAAAAGTATGCAACACATCTTACCAATTAAATTAATCCTTAACACTAAATTGATACATTTTATAATAAAATATTATTTAAAACCGATTTTATTAATAAAGTGTTATAAGAAATTTGCTCGTGAAATTCCAACACTAGGATTGGCTGCTCGAGTCCGATGGATTCTTGGGCAGAGGTCTTACGCGAATATGCTGAAGATTGAACTTGGAATTTACAGGCCACTGCTCAGCGGACTATTCTTACAGTTAATATGTTTTGACTTCTGGTCCCTGCAGGTAACAGAGCAATGGCAAGTGCAAGGGGGGGCTTATGGACGAAGGGCAGGGGCAAGGGTAATAATGACAAGGTTGATCTGGTGACCATGATCAAGAAGAGAATGGAGGAGAATGGCGACCTGGAAGCAGCAACAGCAGCTGCTGTAGCCACTTTCTTGGAGGCGCCGGAGGGATCCCACTCTTTCTCCGCCTACACTTTTCTGCTCCAGAAGCTCTCAAAGGGCGGCGCCGAGCTCTTTCCCCAGGCGGAGAAAGTGCTCCACCACCTCCGCCACCACCTACATCTCTCTCACCTTCCATCTCCCTCCCCTTCTTCACCTCTGCACGGGGTTTTCATCAAATTAATCCGAACATATGGCAGAACCGGGATGTGGCAGGAAGCCCTCCGCCTCTTCTCCGCCATACCCGACCCCCCCACCGTCCTTTCCTTTAACGCCGTCCTCGACAGTCTTTGCCAAAACGGGCAGTGGGAGATGGCCCAATCTCTATACCTCGACACTGTCGGATCCCGCATAGCAACCCCAAATTCAGACACTTTCAACATCCTCATAAAAGCCCTCCTCGGGGTCGACAAAGTCGACGCCGCGCTTCACCTGCTAGGGCTTATGCCCGAGAACGGGTGCACGCCCGACGTGAAAACCTTCGGGCTCATTATCGGCGGCCTCTGCCGACATGGAAGATTACATCAAGCGCTCGAGCTCATCGACAACATGAATTCCAAAGGCTGTCCGCTCAATGCCATCATTTACACCACTTTCATACAGGCATTTTGCAAAGAGGGCAACATGGTCGACGCCCGGAAGCTTCTCACTAAGATGAAGCTCTACGCGGCCAAGCCTGACACCGTTACTTACACTGCCCTCATCAATGGCTATTGCCGGACCGGGAACTTCCAGCAGGCCCACAGAATGCTGGACGAGATGCTGGCAATGGGCTGTGTGCCCGATGTCTTCACTTACACGAGTCACATCAATGCCCTCTGCAAACAAGGTAAGCTTCCTGAAGCCCTTCAAATCCTATATTCCATGGAGGGTTGCAAGCCTAATGTAGTTACTTATAATGTCCTCATTACGGCCTTCTGCAAAGAAGGAAAGGCATATAGAGCGGCCGAGCTTGTGAATGAGATGAAGAGTTCTGGCGAGATTTTGCCCAATGTGGTAACTTACAGGATCCTCATCGATGGGCTCTGCAGGGAAGATAATTTCTGTAAAGCTGACGAAGTTCTGGTAGAGATGTTGGAGAGAGGACTCATTCCGCATATTGAAACCTTTAACTCCTTGCTTAATGGTCTCTGTAAACTTGAAATGGTTAGTCAGGTGTCGAGGGTTCTATATGAAATGGGTAACCGAGGCTTTGCTCCCAAGGCTTCCTCTTGGAGTACTTTGATCAGCACATTATGTAAACCGCTCGATCAAACCCAAGCAGTTAACGAACTTCAAATGATCACTGGCTGATACCATGCCAACTACCGTGCAAATGCGATCGTGTTATCTTTTAAGGGAGGGGAACGGAACCGTTATGATCAAGTTGGAAAAGGTTCCATCCATATTCAGCTGCGGCAGGGAAGCTTTTTGGTTCTTGCCATCAATTTCGTGTTCTTTCAGATAAACTGAAAGTTATGCAGGTTCAAGAAAGTTTGTAGCTGACAGACCTTCGAAATTAAATTACGGGAACTAAAGAATCGTCAACTTTCAACTCAAGGAGACCATTGACCTGGTGGAGCTTTTCTCCTTTAAGTATTGTTCTGATGACAAATTATGAGTTGTGATAAGTTGTTCTCAAAAGAATCACAAGGAAGACTGACATTCAGCTATTCCCTAGATATATGTCCTTTTTGGTATGCAACTGGAGAGAGAATGTGAATATGCCACACGTAAATGCTTGCTCATGCTAATTTCTTAAGGTGAGTGCCTAGTTCGAGGCCTTGCCGGTTATAAACAAGAAAACAATGTACCCTGTTCGATTGTAACAGATGGATTCACCAGCTTTTTATTCATAGATTGGTTTCCATACTTTCAGAATTATGTTGTCATTTTGTCTTTGAGTAAAATAAATAATTAGTATGCCACAAGTAAATGATTACTCGTTCCAATATTTTAATGTGGGTACCTAGTAAGCATACTGTTACATTCAAGGCCTTGCTGGTTCAAAAACAAAAAATTAATGTCCTGTGTTCAAATGTAACAGATGGATTCACCGAGTTTTAGGTTTCCATACCTTTAGAACTGTGATGTCATTTTTGCCTGTGAGTAAAGGCATGGCCATGGAGGCAGGTGTGGACTTTGATGAAGCCACCCCGTCCCGGTTATCAAAAAAAAGTTGAATGAACTTTCACACCACACTTGACATTTGTTCAAAACAGTTCTAACTTTCAAGAGTATACTTTGGCTAAACGAAAAAGTCATGAGGTGTGTTTCAATATTTATATTAGGATATATTGGGGGAATCTTCCAGTCTCATATGGTACACAACATATTTATGAATGGTCCAAGACATGAATAAAAAAATAAATGAATGATCCAGATTCCAAGATATATTAGTATGAACGTGTCATTACAAATGGGTCCGTTTTAAAGTCATTTATATTTGGCAAAGATACCCGAATCTGCATAACCAACACAGATTGAGATATACTTCTATTTCTTACATCTTCCATAAACTAGAAGAAAATAGGTTAACAGCAGAGCAGGCAACTATTGTGAGAAACAATAGATTATTGGATACCCACTAAAATTCTTCGACAGTGATTGGCACCTGTAAAAATGCTGTTGGTTTTCAACTCCACTTCCTTGGCCTTAATCTCATAGGGCGTAGATTCTACTGTTACTGCTCTTCCATGGTGTTCATGGCCGTTGCTGGTCTTCATAGCCTTTGCGTAAGAAATGATTTTCAATGCTTATCCATAGCACAGACTAATTTAGCGCATTCCTATAAAAGTAATTGAGCAGAAAAGACCCTAGAATAAATTTCTAAGCAAACACACCGAATCACCGATCACTACACTCACACACCGAGATAAGATTATTTGATCAATGTCCTACGACTGACCACAAACAGGTCGACGGGACTGCTAAGTACAACATCGAGATAAGATAATTTGATTAATATCCTATGACTGAACACAAGCAGGTGGACGGGACTGCCGAGTACAACGAAGTGAGATACAGAGTGGGAGTGCAAAGGCCGCTCCTATATATAGGAAAAAAAGGACATGATAAAAGCAGACCTGGATTCAACACCATGACTGACCACAAATAGGTCAATGGAACTGCTAAGTACAACAGTGTGGGATACAAAGTGGGAATGCAAAGGCCACTCCTATATAGACATGATAAAAGCAGATCTACACTATATAAAAGCAGATCTACACCATGCATAAGATCTATAGTCTACCATGGAACATAAAAGCAGAGTGGTAATGCAAATAGACAAGTGTTGGATTTTAGTACCTCAGAAAGTGTATGGCAGAGTGCCATTAATGACGGCAGCAAGTAGAGATGACATGTGTGCAGGTCTGTACAGCAGCGAGGCAACTCTCCTCCAGAAGAATTCTATACAACACTTTACTACAACCCTCCTGCAATTCTGAATTGCACAGTAGTATGAGGGCGCAGGAGCATTTGTGGAGAGAGATAGAAGGTGTGGCATACATGCACTCTCTTCAAATTAGATCCATTTTAGATGCTCTTTATTTTTGAGTTTCAGATATATGTGCTTGTTGTTACTTTCTTCAGTATGATGTGTTTCAGTTTTTTTTTTTTTAAAGTAAAAATCAGATTGCAGTTTTGGTAGAGATTTCAATTTCCTGTTTTCCTAGGTAGGTAGGTTAGAAATCAGCCTAGAATTTTTGGCATGTTTGAGGAACTTTAACATGGTATCAGAACTTAGCACCTGAAATCATTCAGATTCCATGCATAGAGAGACAGATTGTCTGGAGTACAGATATCAGAAGATTTCAGTGGAAAGCATGTCCAAGCTTCAATAATTGGAGTATAATGGTGCCCGTAATTGGCACGTGGGCCTGTTGAGGGTTGTGACTCGTGATGTGACAAGACCTTGTGTTGTGTTTTGAGTGATTGCAAAGTGCAGCCTGTTCTACATAGTGGTAGCGATGGCAATTCTCAATACGTGAGAAAGTTACTTGTTGGAGGGAGCCTCCACCTTTGTGCCATGGAAGTTAAGATTGTAGAACCTCTGGTAAAGGTGGTTGTGCCATGTACAGATCCCAACATCTGGTAGAACAAAACAAGAAGGCAGTGTTAGCTAAGCGAATCTTGTTGGACTTGGTGAAGGATTACTTGATCTCTCTCCTAGTCGGGAAGAAGAGCACCAAAGAGATATGCTTTGGGAACCTTGTACCAGAGTGAATGCATCCAAGAAGATATATCCTACTGCATGAGCAAGATATATGCAGCGACACGCTATCTCTTGGCCACCAAGGCCACCAGACAGAAAGCAGATGGCCAAATTTTTCCAACCCTTGGCTACATATTCTCATAGGCTAATTTAACAAGGCATTTTGTGTCTTAATACCGGTCATGCCTTTGCTATTTGTTGGAGGTTGATTTCTTTGGGGAACGGCTGTAGTTGTGCAGCTTGGTTGACTTCCTTTATCGATCTGAAAGATTCATTTGTACTTATGCCAAACCATTTCTGTATTCTTGTCTTGCTAATTCGCAGGATCCCCTCCTCTTCTCCGGAATATCCAAATGGAGGGTTGGTCAACCGCCAGTCACAATGACGGCTGGCTAACTCGCAGATCCCGCTCTCTTCTCCAAATGGAGGGTTCTCCGGAATATCCAAATGGAGGGTGGGTCAACCGCCAGTCACAATAACGGCTGGTAATTCTGAGAGATTCAGTAGAAATCGAACCTGTGATGGCCCAACTGATTGAAGAGTTACTAACTCTTGGATTTATTTTTTTTTTAAATCTGTTTTTAGATAGTTTTTTTTTTTAAGGATAGTTTTTTTTAAAGAATCTGTTTTTATATGATAACCATGATAACAATGTGATATTCATAACTTTAAATTTGTGGTTCTTACATTCACCCACATGATTATTAAGCAGTGTGCAACGTATAATTAAGTGTATAAATGTTAATTATCGCATTGAAACTGCAAGCTTATAGCATACAAATTCTCCATCTATGAAATTTATGTTACAGCCGTTATTGCAAAAGCCAAGAGAAATTCATTGTTGGTGATTTCAAGAGTTCTAAAGAGGAGGCAGAAGAATGTCTGGGAATGAAAGGGTGGATTAGTTGACAATGTATAACATGCATATGGTCAAAGATCACTGACAATTTTAGGCTCCGGACTTTCTTATCATTTCCATTTGCTTTTGTCTGCTTGCTCCAATTTTGATGCTTCCGACTACTTGTCTCTATTGTTTCCTTATTGATACTCATCGAGTTGTAGTGACTTCTTTCTATCCGGCTCATCCATTTTCTTAATTTCCACAGCCCGCATATATGAGCAAGGTTATTTGTAATTGAACTCGGAGTTGCATGAAGTGGCCTGCCAAAAATAGTTTTTGTTTCCCGAGACAAACTATTGTAAACCATACCACAGTTCAAAAACCATTGTCACTTCTCATCAGTATTGTTATCCGTTGGTCACAGCTCCCTGGCATTCTCATTTCACAATAAATTTCATGATTCGAACATGTACTCATCTAAACACGTCTTTGACTACTCGCCTTCTGCAAATACTTCCTTGCTAGCTCCTTTACCATACCCACTTGCTCCATTCTCTCTTTGCATTTTGCCCAAACTTTTTTCTTGACGGATTCTCTAACCCCTTTGGTGAGAACCTTTACTCTACGCTACTTCTTTGATCCTCGTTAAAACTCAAAAATTTCAGTTCAGTGGTGCCAGTGCTAACCAACAATTTTTTAAAAAATTGGTAAAGTAGGAAAAAACCTACAATACTTGGGGTTACCGGCCAAGCCTTTGTTGATACAATCTCAAGATTTCATCGTGCATCAAACATCGCAGCAAACATCATCGTGTGCAAACAAATTTTAGCCATCTGAAATAAAGTTCTTGGTGGTTGGTAAGGGGTAGACATTCACTCCTGCTACATGCATATAGGTCTTGGTTCATTAACCTATTTCCTTTTGTTCAAATAGAATGAACTCTTAGCCAATTAGAATCAGTTTTAACTTTTTAAGCCATACAACATGACTGAAAGATAGTTTCATCCCAGATAATATCTACAAGAGTGCAAATGTCCCTGTGATCATTGATGATGCTACCATTGGTGGGGTCATGTGTTTTTTTAATAACATATAATGTTAGTGCCATACATGAGACCACCAAAAACTACCTGTGGTTGTAGTTTAACCTCTTCCCAAGTAACAACTTCTCAAATTTCATTCTTTAAAATAACAAGGTAAAAAATAGTTTAAAAAAAGAAGGTAAAATATGCCTTGCTTGTGACTTTTAACATGTTCTCTATTCTCTATTGAATGCAAGCCTTATAATATGATCATAGCCGAAGGCAAGCCTTATAATATGATCATAGCCGAAGGATGGTAGAGCGGTGTATGAAACTCAAAGAACCAAACATACCTTTATTACAAAGGTCAATCTTGGAGTGGTACTAAATTGGATCAACAACTTAGAACTTATCAAGTTAATTCCAATCCATGGATTATTATTAAGTATTGTTTTCCCTATTTCATTTGTAGTATCCAAAAGATTATATAGTTTACTCCCCATTTTGCATGGGTGTCCACATGTGATTATCATCACAATTTCAACAGGGGGTGACACGTTATTGAAGGATTTGGATGCTTTCCTTTGTGATGACGCCTTAGGTTCATGATGTTGGATCTTGCTTCATGATGTTGATGCTTTGATTGATAACAGGTTATTCATGTGCTCATTGTTACTTGCTTATTCTTGGTTCTGCACATACATGAATGATTTTGGGGCGATTGGTGCATCATAGGTTCCCGATTTTAGACCCTTGGATCTCCTAGCTTAGATGGCGGTTTGTGATATATGGTTGGAAAGCTCTTTCTCAGATCATTTTGTGATGTAGAACACTCCTCTTCATTCCTTAGGGCGTTGGAGCATTTGTGCATTTTTTTTGAGCAGTGGATTCTGGTTTATGAGCAGTTTTTAGTAGTTTGGTGGCCTGTCTTTAGGAGGGTCGTTCTCTAAAACCCTAGCTCTGATGGAGGATTATGACATATGGTTAGAAAGCTCATCTAAAGGGATTTCTAGTGGTGTAAAACACTTCGCCTAATTCAAAAAGGTGTTGGATTTATGGCAACATCTTTTTGGGCATCCAATTCTGGTTTTTGGGCCATTTTCAACACATGCTTAGCCTATGTTTATGGTATTTGGAGGCTCTTTCATGAGAGCGCTCTCTCATATTTGACTCGGTATGACACCTTGATGGCACACATTACCCTTTCTCAGGGAGTGCTCTCCTTGATTTCTCCTTCTTGGCACATTTTGAGGCATGGTTATATTATTGTATAGGTTGATGGTTGAGATTGGGGTTCCTATTGATGAGTTGGCATGGTAGCACATATGTTGAGGCACTTCGGTTATCTTTTGCTACATGTCCGGGTTTTGTGCACATATTTTCATGCACTTCGCCACTTGAAAGAGATATTAACCATTGGTTGAGGTATTTTAGGAGGGGTCATCCCCTCTTGGAGGAGATATTAACTATTGTAAACCATACCAGAGTTCAAAAACCATTGTCACTTCTCATCTGTATTGTTAGCCGTTGGTCACAGCTACCTGGCATTCTCATTTCACAATAAATTTCATGATTGGAACATGTACTCATGTAAACACATCTTTGACTACTCGCCTTCTGCAAATACTTCCTTGCTAGCTCCTTTCCCGTACCCACTTGCTCCATTCTCTCATTGCATTTTGCCTAAACTTTTTTCCTAACGGATTCTCTAACCCATTTGGTGTACCTCTATTCTACGCTACTTCTTTGATCCTCGTTAAAACTCAAAAATTTCAGTTCAGTGGTGCCCGTGCCAACCAACAATTTTTTAAAAAATTGTCAAAGTAGGAAAAAACCAACAGTACTTGGGTGTTACCGGCCAAGCCTTTGTTGATACAATCTCAAGATTTCAACGTACAATAAACATCATCGCGTGCAAACAAATTTTGGCCATCTGAAATAAAGTTCTTGGTGGTTGGTAAAGGGTGACTTTCACTCCTGCTACATGCATATAGGTCTTGGTTCATTAACCTATTTCCTTTTGTTCAGGTAGAATGAACTTAGTCAATCAGAATCAATTTTAAGACATACAACATGACTGAAAGATAGTTTCATCCTAGATAGTATCTACAAAAGTGCAAATGTCCCTGTGATCATTGATGATGCTACCATTAGTGGGGTCATGTGTTTTTTAGTAACATATAATGTTAGTGCCATACATGAGACCACCAAATACTACCCGTGGTTGTAGTTTAACCTCTTCCCAAGTAACAACCTCTCCAATTTCATTCTTTAAAATAACAAGGTAAAAAGTAGTTTAAAAAAAACAAGGTAAAATATGCCTTGCTTGTGACTTTTAACATGTTCTCTATTCTCTATTCTCTATTGAATGCAAGCCTTATAATATGATCATAGCCGAGGGATGATAGAGGGGTGCCTGAAACTCAAAGAACCAAACATACCTTTATTACAAAGGTCAATCTTGGAATGGTACTAAATTGGATCAACAACTTGGAACTTATCAAGTTAATTCCAATCCATGGATTATTATTAAGTATCGTTTTCCCTATTTCATTTGTACTATCTAAAAGCTTATATAGTTGACTCCCCATTTTGCATGGGTGTCCACATGTGATTATCATCATAGTTTCAACATGGGGTGAAACTTTATTGAGGGATTTGGATGCTTTCCTTTGTGATGACGCTTTAGGTTCTTGATGTTGGATCTTGCTTCAGGATGTTGATGCTTTGATTGATAACAGGTTATTCGTGTGCTCATTGTTACTTGCTTATTCTTGGTTATGCACATATATGAATGATTTTGGGGTGATTGGTGCATAATAGGTTCCCAATTTTAGACCCTTGGATCTCCTAGCTTAGATGGCGGTTTGTGCGATATGGTTGGAAAGCTCTTTCTCAGACCGTTTTGTGATGTAGAACACTCCTCTTCATTCTTGTTGAGGCCTGGAAATTCGTAGGCAACAACAGCAAGGGATTTTCCCCATTCAACGTTTCCAACTAGCCCGTGACTGTTTGGTGTAGGGAATTCGTCCGGTTTGCGGTCCGGCTACCGTAGGTCAAGTAACAAAAATAAAAGGTTTTACCGGTTGCAACCCGGTCCACCGTGTATATTTTTGTGTTTTTTAGTTTTAAGTATGATATGCAAGTGCCTATCTAAAATGCAGATTGATAGAGAATACGAGGAGCGGTCACAATGTGATGCGCAGGTTCTTACCTCTCGTTTTAAACTCTCTCGCATCTAAATCACACACAATTCGAAAAACAATACTATCTAAGTTGTCCCTAGGGAGCGAGATTATCAATTCATGAGTAATGAAGTACTGTTCATAGGTTAAGATAAATCACAGATAACTGTTCTTAGGATCAAAACACATAAACATGAGTAAAATATACATGACAAGATAGCTTGTCAACTGTTAAAACATTCATTACCCATAGTGGAAATTATCACAGAATAAACCAGAGAACATTCAAATAAGAACATAGGTTTAGAAAGTTTGAACGCTCTCACAGTTAATGAAACACAGCTGAAAACGAAATAGTTCCCTTTCAACATTGTTCATTTCATTACATTTGAACATTCCACACAACACTTTCTCCAACAGGCAAAATTTGTAATTTTATTATTGCAAAACGAAGTAGTTCACAAGTTTCTCCGAGAAAAAGCCCCCCTCCACACAGCACTTTCCTCTCTTTTACAAAAACCACCAAACCTTTGGGTTGCCCTGCCGGATGATCTTTGGGCTCCCCCAACCGTTTTAATCTCACAGTTTTGTCAGTTTGTGAGTGCTCATGATTCATACAAACGTTACATTTCCGATTTATGATTTAAGAGCATTTATATGAAAAAAAGGGACCTGCTTAGTAACTGCCGAACTTTTCCAAGCCAGGGCCTCTGCCTCTATTTATTTTGCTCAGTAATCTGTTGGTCTCTTGCTAGATCTAGTTGAGCTTGAACCCGACTTGCTCCTTCTTTTTTCCATTTCTGCTTTTTCATTTTTCTTTTCTTCGGCTAGCTCCCTTCTGCTTTGTCCTTTAGATACGTCTTCTCTACAACAGCAATCACCCTGTCATGAATAACTAGTGATTAGATCAATTAGCGTTTGACAAAGTAACACGAACTACATCAATACACGCATTATATGAAATGAACTATAAACAAATGTAAAGCATGAAAAGACAAATTAACCACCACTCTTCAATACACCAAAACCCCCAAATTGCGTTTTTCATCACAAAAACTTTGACTCAACCGCACTCATGGGAAACTCCGCCATCCCGTAGAGTAGAGTAACGGCACAATAAAAACACGGCGGGAAAACCCTACCGACAGTTGGAAGCAATAGACATTAATCGTTTGGCAGATAATCCACTTCGGCAGGTGGAAAAACTAAGGACTACGGAAGAATAGTCCTATTTGCAGCCGCAACGGCGGGCTTTAGACAGACAACGAGTTCCGCTGTCAACATAAAAACATAGGCGAAAGGAAAATTTATATGGCAGATGGTTAGTTCGTTCCAGAGCCGCCGTTGCGGAAGGCAATAGAACTATGGCTTCCACGGCCAATAAAACATATCAGCGAAATAAACAACTATCCATCGACAAGTGGAACAATTATACGTCGGATGGTTAGTTTGCCGAGGAGCCGCAACGGCGGACGACATAAGAACTATGGCTTCCGATTAAAGTTATAAACCGTTCCAAGAGCAAAAAACAAAAGAAGTCGCAAAGCCAAAAACCTCGGCATCAGAAAAGAAAAGAGCTAACCGTCGAAACATTCAGCGTTTAGCTTCCGCAATGGTGGTTGTGTAGAGAACTACGGCCCCATTCTACTGTCCAAAAACTTCCGACAGCGAAAATTTATCGAAAAACAAAGTATTAAGTGTTCAAAAAATTTAGGCTGGGGAGTGATGAAATCAGTTCGTTTAACCTTCGAAATAGTGACAGCAAAGAGAAACAAGCTCCGACTTGAACGTAAACAGACTTCCGATAGCGACGAAGGAAATCTTTCAAACAAAAAAGACATCATTTTCAAAACTCCACTGTTAACGCATTTGCAGACAGGAAGCAGTTTTCCGAAAAGCATGAAAGCAATCGACCTCACCTCAACTTCAAACAATCCAAATTTGTAGCAGAGGGAAAACAGAAATAGAGTTCAGCAATCCAAACAATCTTAGGTAATAAAAATTAAAAGGAGGGTTCAAAATTTTAAAAAATTTGGGAAAAAAGTTGCAGCTGTAACAATTGGTGACTACCTGGTGAACCTAAATCTATGGACAATTTCTTCCTTAAGTAACAGACTGTTTGACAATAAAACCAACATATTGAATTCTTCTAGATGTCTGGATTTCCCAAATGGCAAATATATGTACTTTTAATCATTGATGATGGTCCAATTTTGGAAAATGGAACCCAAGATTTCAAAGTCAAGATAACTATTTTGAGGCCGCGAAGGTGAGTTTCATTTTTTACTTCTGTCTTCGGGTAACTTCCAGCTTGAACACCACAGGATTGTAACATATGGTAAACAGAAATATTCATTTGTTCCTCATTCCCATGCCATTTTGCACCTTTTGTGCTTTTAGACTTTTTTTTTTTGGGTTCTTTATGAGTCCTTTTACATGCCTTTCTTTCTGAATTTTTTTATTCAGGCTCCTCTATCCATAGTTTCCTTTTGTGTGAGAGATGCATTTGACTTTCAGCTCACGGACGGAGTCAGTACTTTGTTTTGGTACATATTGCTTTCTTAGAAGTTTTTTGACTCTTATCTGCCTTTTGGCTTTCAATTCTTGGCATGGGATCATTTATATATAATATACTGTTTACCCTACTTCCTTTCCGTGAGTCTTTCGCTGTCACTCCCTAGGACATTTTAGATGTGAAATGGATGGAGCCTTGAAATAGTGTTCTAGACCTTTTGATCCTAAGTTATTTTACAGGGATTAAGTAGGACTTCACTGTGTTTATAGCCATTTAGGAAAAACTGTTAAACTAGAAGAAATTCTTTTAGATAACATAATAATACACAGTCTTATAATCAAGGATTTAGTTAATCCAGAATTTCGTTGCCCTCCATGTAACCAAAAGTTTGTCCTTTTTATTGAAATCAATCAAAATCTAAACTAAAACAAACAGAAATAAAATAAATAAAAAAATAAACAGCCAAGCAATCAATTTATTTATGTACAAAACGGAATAAAATAAACAAAGTCAAGAAAAATAAGGCTTAAGAACTATACCATTTACTGGTAAGTTCTCTTCCCATCCTTGTAAATCTTGCAACTTATAGGTTGAGGGGCCAAGCTTTGCCGTAATCTGGAAAGGGCCTACCCATAACTGTTGAAATTTCGTCTGTTTTCCTTTTTCATCATGGGAGTGGTCCCATTTGAGAACCAAATCTTCCACCTCAAATTCTTTTGTTCTAGCTTTGTGTTTATCAAACCATCTCTTTACTACCTCCTGTTGTTGTTTAAAACGTTCTCTGGCCCTGGATCTAGATTCCTCTGCCTTCAAAATATTATGTATCCTTATCTGCAAGACTTCATTTTTTGATCCTCTGGATCCTTGAGCTATTATGGAAGAGGGTAGCATGATATTGGGGGGTAGAATGGCCTCTTTTCCATAAACGAGGGTATACGGGGACACACCTAACGAAGTCTTAGGGGTGACCCTATCAGCCTAAAGAGCATTTGGTAATGCTGAGTGCCAACTCCTTTGGTTTTCTATCACAGTCTTTTTTAAAATTCTAATCAGATTATTGTTCGTAGATTCAGCGAAACCATTTCCTTGTGGATAATAATTTGCAGAGTAATGCAACTTAATTCCTTTCTCATGAGCAAATGTAGTTAATCTAATAGAGGAAAAATAAGTAGCATTATCGAAAACTAAAGAAATTGGAACTCCAAACCTGGTCATAATATGATCTTGCAAGAAGTCCATGACCGCATCTTCATTTACTTTATGCAACGGAATGGCCTCGACTCAACGAGTGAAGTAGTCGGTTGCCGTCAGAATATATTTGTGTTGCAAGGAAGAATTTGGTTTTATCTCTCCAATGATGTCCATCCCCCACTGCTCAAAAGGTTCTGTTATCATCACAGGCTTTAATGGTCCTGCTGCTTTAACTTGTCTTTCGCCACACCTTTGACAGATGTCGCGCTTTCTAACATGGGCATGTGCATCTTTGAACAGCGTGGGCCAATAGTATCCGGCTCTGAGAATTTTATGGGCTATTGTATCTCCGGAGAAATGTCCTCCAGCAGACCCATTGTGTAAGTCTATTATGACCTTCTTCGCATCTTCTTTCTCTAAGCATCTAAGAAGAACTCCATCATAATTCTTTCTGAATAATATTCCTTCAACCATATGATATGAGGCTGATTTAAGCCGCAGTGCTCTTCTTTGCTTAGAATTCCAATGTTTTGGTAACAAACCCGCCTGAAGGTAATGCACAAGGTCTCGATACCAGGAGCCCAGAGCTGTGAAAAGCGGACATACATCCATCAGATGCAACTCAGCTTCGTTTTCCCAGTCCCTTTCTTCATTGTCTTTACTTTCAGTCATTAGTTTGCACAATCCTTGCCCTTTAACTATATGGAGGCCGGCTTGAATTCGAGGTCATACTCCTGTAGAGCTGTTACCCAGTTGCCTCTTCTTTCTCCTAACTCTTTTTGTACGAAAAGAGATCTCACAGCTGGGTGCGGAACGATTACCTTTGTCCGGTTCTTAAGTATGTATGGCCTAAATTGTTTTACCGCTTTGAACACGGCATAAGCTTGTTTATCCACAGCTGGGTAATTCAATTCGGCCCCTTGCAGACCGATGCTCATAAATGATATGGGGAACTCATCTCCCCCATCTTCCTTCTGGGTAAGCACAGCTGCTAGTGAATCATCAGATGCGAAAGTGTACAAAATAAAATTTTTCTCAAAATCCGGACTTTTGAGGGAGAGTGTGTGCGCAACAGCTGTCTTTATTTTACTAAATGCGTTCTTCTCTACATCAGTCCACTTGAATTGTACACTTTGCTTTACCATTTGCTGCAAAGGTTTAACAATTTGAGCGAAATCTGACATAAACCTTCGCACGAAATTTATTGTCCCCATAAATGATTGCATGCCCTTTTTATTATGGGGTAAGGGAATCTGTTCGATGGCTTTGATCCTTTCTGGGTCTATGGAGATCCCCTTCTTAGAAAACACGTGACCCAACAACCTACCTTCTGTAATGACAAGCACGCACTTCTTGGGGTTTAGTGAGATACCATATTTTTGGCAGCGTTCAAAAATCTGCTTTAGATGAAATGCATGTTTCTCTCTTTTCTTTGAGAATATCGTGATGTCATCGAGGTATACTACGACACTGCGGCCAATCAGACCGCGGAAAGCTATGTCCATAGCCCTCTGGAAAGTAGCTTCAGCCTTTATGAGTCCAAAGGCTGCGAATCTTTGGGTAAAACTATGTACCTTCTCTTTTCTTTCTTTCTTTAAGGCGCACAGTCCTTTCATGAGAGCTGCATGAGTTTTTTTGGGTTGCATACTTACTTCTGAAAATCCTTTCAAAGATATCCCAGTCTGGGATAGAGTTTGCAGGCAAACCAAAATACCATGATGCAACTGCTCCTTTAAGGGTATGCGGAAAAAGTCTACAAACGACATCCTCATGCTCCCCAGCCCTCAATCCTTCTATTGCCAAATATAAGCTTTGTAAATGGTCATCTACTAATATCTTTTCATTCGGATCAAACTTAGGCAGCATCTTCTCAAAAGCTTGAGGTAAGTCATGCAACGGAGGTGTTAAGTTCAAGGGTGATCTGGCTTTCCAAGCCGGTGGTGGATTTGGTGGGTTGGGTGGCTGATTTGCATTTACGCCTGCCATGAGTCTGGGTGGAGAGTGAGGTGGTAAATGAATAGGAGTATGAACATGTGAACAGTAAGGTGTCTCTGGGCCCACTTGATTCAAAGGTTGAACCACTTCCAGTAAGGCTGTTTCTACCAGTTCTTCCAAATCTCCAACCAACACTGAGTCTTCCAATATAGGACGGTCTTTCTTTTTATATTCTCTTCTGGGAAAGTCAGGGATAATCGGTAATCCTCCAATCTTCTTCACATATGCCCTAGTGTGTCTTCTCAGATCATTTACTACTTGGTTGTCCACATAATACAAGTGTTCTTTCCATTTCTCTTTAGGAATCGAATTGGGAAATAAATTGCTTTCTGAACTATCACTGGTGGAGTAATTTCGAGGAAATGGGTTTCCTCGACCAACCATGCACTGGCGGCCCTCCTTCTAGCACCGGAAAATGTTGAGGCCTGGAAATTCGCAGGCAACAACAACAAGGGATCCTCTCCAGTCAACGTTCCCAACTAGCCCGTGACTGTTTGGTGTAGGGAATCCGTCCGGTTTGGGGTCTGGCTACCGTAGGTCAAGTAACAAAAATAAAAGGTTTTACCGGTTGTGGCCTGGTCCACCGTGTATATTTTTGTGTTTTTTAGTTTTAAGTATGATATGCAAGTGCCTATCTAAAATGCAGATTGATAGAGAATACGAGGAGTGGTCACAATGTGATGCGCAGGTTCTTACCTCTCGTCTTAGACTCTCTCGCATCTAAATCACACACAATTCGAAAAACAATACTATTTAAGTTGTCCCTAGGGAGTGAGATTATCAATTCATGAGTAATGAAGTAATGTTCATATGTTAAGATAAATCACAGATAGCTGTTCTTAGGATCAAAACACATAAACATGAATAAAATATACATGACAAGATAGCTCGTCAACCGTTAAAACATTCATTACCCATAGTGGAAATTATTACAGAATAAACCTGAGAACATTCAAATAAGAACATAGGTTCAGAAAGTTAGAACACTCTCACAATTAATGAAACACAACTGAAAACGAAATAGTTCGCCTTCAACATTGTTCATTTCATCACATTTGAACATTCCACACAACACTTTCTCCAACAGGCAAAATTTGTAATTTTATTATTGCAAAACGAAGTAGTTCCTCTTACAACAAGTAGTTCACAAGTTTCTCCCGGAAAAAGCCCCCCTCCACACAACACTTTCATCTCTTTATACAAAAACCACCAAACCTTTGGGTTGCCCTGCCGAATGACCTTTGGGCTCCCCCAACCGTTTTAATCTCACAGTTTTGTCAGTTTGTGAGTGCTCATGATTCATACAAACGTTACATTTCCGATTTATGATTTAAGAGCATTTATATGAAAAAAAGGGACCAGCTTAGTAACTGCCGAACTTTTCCAAGCTAGGGCCTCTGCCTCTATTTATTTTGCTCAGTAATCCGTTGGTCTCTTGCTAGATCCAGTTTAGCTTGAACCCGACTTGCTCCTTCTTTTCTCCATTTCTACTTCTTCATTTTTCTTTTCTTCGGCTAGCTCCCTTCTACTTTGTCCTTTACATACGTCTTCTCTACAACAGCAATCACCCTGTCATGAATAACCAATCATTAGATCAATTAGCGTTTGACAAAGTAACACGAACTGCATCAATACATGCATTATATGAAATGAACTATAAACAAATGTAAAGCATGAAAAGACAAAGTAACCACCACTCTTCAGTACACCAAAACCCCCAAACTGCATTCTTCATCACATAAACTTTGACTCGACTGCACTCATGGGAAAACTCCGCCATCCCGTAGAGTAGAGTAACGACACAACAAAAGCACGGTGGGAAAACCCTACCGACAGTCAGAAGCAATAGACACTAATTGTTTGGCAGATAATCCACTTCGGCGGGCGGAAAAACTAAGGACTACGGAAGAATAGTCCTATTTGCAGCCGCAATAACGGGCTTCAGACAGACAACGAGTTCCGCTGTCAATATAAAAACATCGACGAAAGGAAAATTTATATGGAGGATGGTTAGTCCGTTCTGGAGCCGCCGTTGCAGAAGACAATAGAACTACGGCTTCCACGGCCAATAAAACATATCGGCGAAATAAACAACTATCCATCGACAAGCGGAACAGTTATACGTCGGATGGTTAGTCTGTCAAGGAGCCGCAACGACAGACGACATAAGGACTATGGCTTCCGATTAAAGTTATAAACCGTTCTGAGAGCAAAAAACAAAAGAAGTTGCAAAGCCAAAAACCTCGGCATCGGAAAAGAAAAGAGCTAATCGTCGGAACATTCAACGTTTTGCTTCCGCAACGGTGGTTGTGTAGAGAACTATGGCCCCGTTCTACTGTCCAAAAAATTCCGACAACAAAAATTTATTGAAAAACAAAGTATCAAGTGTTCAATAGATTTAGGCTAGGGAGTGATGAAATCAGTTCGTTTAACCTTCGAAACAGTGACAGCAAAGAGAAACAAGCTCCGACTTGAACGTAAACAGACTTCCGATAGCGATGAAAGAAATCTTTCAAACAAAAAATACATCATTTTCAAAATTCCACCGTTAACGCGTTTGCAGACGGGAAGCAGTTTTCCGAAAAGCATGAAAGCAATTGACCTCACCTCAACTTCAAACAATCCAAGTTTGTAGCAGAGGGAAAACAGAAACAGAGTTCAGCAATCCAAACAATCTTAGGCAATAAAAATTAAAAGGAGGGTCCAAAATTTTAAAAAAATTGGGAGAAAAGTTGCAGCTGCAACAATTCCTTAGGGCATTGGAGCATTTGTGCATTCTTTTTGAGCAGTGGATTATGGTTTATGAGCAGTTTTTAGTAGTTTGGTGGCCTGTCTTTAAGAGGGTCGTTCTCTAAAACCCTAGCTCTGATGGAGGATTATGACCTCATCTCAAGGGATTTCTAGTGATGTAAAACGCTTCGCCTAATTCAAAAAGGTGTTGGATTTATGGCAACATCTGTTTGGGCATCTAATTCTGGTTTTTGCGCCATTTTCAGCACATGCTTAGCCTATGTTTATGGTATTTGGAGGCTCTTTCATGAGAGCGCCCTCTCATATTTGACTCGGTATGACACCTTGATGGCACACATTACCCTTTCTCTTGGATTGCACTCATTGATTTCTCCTTCTTGGCACATGTGGAAGCATGGTTATGTTATTGTATAGATTGATGGTTGAGATTGGAGTTCCTATTGATGAGTTGGCATGGTAGCAAATATGTTGAGTCACTTTGGTTGTGCTCTCATTGATTTCTCCTTCTTGGCACATGTGGAAGCATGGTTATGTTATTGTATAGGTTGATGGTTGAGATTGGGGTTCCTATTGATGAGTTGGCATGGTAGCAAAATATGTTGAGTCACTTTGGTTATCTTTTTCTACATGTGCAGGTTTTATGCACATATTTTCATGCACTTTGCCACTTGGAGGATATCTTAACCATTGGTTGAGGTATTTTAGGAGGGGTTGTGCCCTTTTGGAGGGTTCCTTCTTGGATTTTGGTGCATCAATCATGGTGTCATTCCATTTGGATGTTGCTTGCACACTTATTCATGGTTTGATGACGGAGTGTTGCACATATGGATGCACTTTTATGATGCTTGACCCCTATTTGGAACCAACATTCCACATTTGAGGGCTTTTGGATGAGGGCGTTTACTTGGGAAGTGCTCCACTTGCCATTACACACCATTTAAAATGCCATTTTAGGAGCTAGCGTTCCCCTTTGGAGGTGATCTACACTTATTTTGGGGAGGCCACTTGGTTTTGGAGTGCTTGTGGACACATTCTTGTTGGAGCATTCTCTTTTGGAGAGCCTCCAAAGGCTAGGGTTGGGCTTCTTCTTGCCTTGTTATCTCATTTGATGGATGCCCCCCCTTCGTAGGGCCTTTTCTTTCTTGGACATTGAATTTGTTGTTTTGACTACAATTTATCATGGATATTATGAGAGTTTGTTAGGGTTTAGTGGCAGATATTCATTGTTTACTCCATCTTAGGATATATCTAGGATTTTATTACTTGTTTATTGTTGTGAAGAGAATGATTGAAACCTATATAAGGGTTTATCCTCTCATTCATTTGGTATGGTTGGATTTTTGGAGCTCTGTCTCTCTTTTGAGCTTAATTGAGACATCTTTTCTTGGAGCAAATAGTGATGTAAGGGTTCCCTTCTTGTTCATGTGTGGTGCTTTGATCTTGCTTGGAGCTTTGTCGTTCTAAGTTTTATTGAGTATTTACATTGTCATTTCTCTCCTTTTGCTTGAGCCATTGAAACGGTATTACTACTGCATTGGAGAAAGGGGTTTTAAGTTAATCTCTATTTCATTCTTTCTTTGCATATTTATTTATATTGGAGTTGTGTTGCATCTTTACCTTGATTTAGATTATGCAGCCTTAGGCCTTTATTTATAGAGTACAACCCCAAAAGCTTGAAAAGAAGGGGATTCTTCATTCGACTCCTTTCCTTGCAAACCCTAGTTCACCTTCAACCTTACTTAGTAGAGTTTGGTTTAGCTTATGCATTTCTACTCTCCGTGTGACATACTTAGCAAGGCCCTCTTGGTGATTCTTTGATTCCATTTTTCCCTTTCTTGGATTGGCACTAGACCTTGGAGTGATATTTTTCATCCTCCCATCATCTCTTTAATTCCTTATACTACAAAAAGACAAACGTTTTGCTAGAGCTACTCTTCACGTCACTTTACACTTCATTGTTTATAGCCCTAGTAATCCTATCTTAGGGAAGCCCCATTGAGTTGAAGAAGAGAACAAAAAGTGCAAAGAGGGTTCATCTGGTGACATTGGCCTCCCCCCTCGAGTTCCCCTTTGGCTAGTATTTCTTATTTTGGACTTTAATCACACATGCTAGTTGGAGAGGTAACATATAGTAAGACAATACAAAATTGTGAGAATACTCTCTTTATGCAGTTTTTTTTTTATTGCATGAGTAGAAAATAGAGATAACAAATGAGGTTAAAATTGCAAGTCTTAAATAAATTGTGGAGGTTTGGACAAATGTAATGAGTTGTTGACTAAGTATGCTAATAGTATGATCCAACGACTAACCTTAATTGTTTTTGTTTACTTGAATTGACTATTGGATGTTTACACCAAGGTAACCTCATTCGCAACATTGTAGTATGAGAATTCTTTCCAACTCTTCCCATCATCTACAATTTGATGACCATTATGACATTTCATTTGCACCGAAAGTAGTGAGGTGCTCTATAGCCTAGTATGGGAGGAGACATTGTCACGTAATGTAATGTAACATAACATAAAGTAGCATAACGTTACAAATTTAAAAATAAATAAGAAATATTACATGTTGGCTAAAAAAATAAGCTTAACAAAATAATAAGAACATGTTGGCTAAAACAATAAACTTAATAAAATAATAAGAACATGTTGGTTGGATGTAAAAATATTATTTTTTCTTGATTTGTAAAATGTTCAAGACAAAAAAAAATTGGACCCCTATCGATGTTTGAAAGATCCGGGTTTAAGATGGATCTATGTGCTTGAAAGATCTGGGTTTAAGATGGATCTATGCTGACTCTACTCTTCATTAATGTTTTGCAGAATAATTCCAATCTTCAAAGGCGTGTTTTTGCTTAAATCAAAAGTTGTGAAATGTCTTTCTATTTCTATATTTGTAATTTTATGGATGTATTGTTGAATCTCAGAGTATGATATTGTTATATCGATACATGAATGAACGAAGATATAAACTTATAAACATCCCAAGCTATATCGATACATGAAATGTGTCATTACGAATGGACCTATTGTAAGCAATTTATTTTTAGCAAAGATAACAGAATATGCACAAGCATTTTAAATGACAATTAAACTAATGTGTTTATGGGAGGTTTCTCATTACGGATGTTTACGGGAAGTTTCTCATAACGGGCATAATCGGCATAGGTTTACTCATGTAACTAATTTCATAAAGTATATAGTGCATGGTTGAGATACGTAATGTAGAGAGTTGTCTGTGAGGTTGAGACTGTCTTGTAATCTCTTCTTCTTCATTAGTGAGCTTCAATACTTTGCATGCGTGGATGTTTCCCCTTTAGGGTTTTACCACATGAAATTCTTGTGTTATGAATGTTGTTGTTCATTGTGTGATTAGCTAATGTGTGTCTGAAATATAACAAGTGGTATCAAAGCCATGGGAGAGAGACATCCGTCTCCTGGACTGTGGAGAAAATCCTGTGAGGATCCGTTGTTGAATGTGAAGATTGTTGACTTCCTGTTGGTTGCCTGCTGGTCGTAAGAACCGTGATGTCTGGAGATCGTGAGGATCGTGCATGAAGCTTGTGAGGATCCATTGTTGAATGTGAAGATTGTTGACTGCCTTCTAGTTGTAAGAACTGTGATGCCTGGAGATCGTGAGGATCGTGCATGAAGCCTGTTTGCAACCATCATTAGAGCATGATCGCGAGTGGATAAATTTCATCTGAATGGTTGTTTCCACTGACCGGTGGAGAACTCAGTCGCCGTGGAGAAAAACTAGCAGACCTTTGGAGGTATGAGCATGAATGCTCGCTTGGAGGATCTTCAGAGCGTGAATGTCCACTGTTGGATAGAGGCCGCATGTGGAGAAAAACAGATTGTTGTTGAATGTTAGTGTAAGAGGGAGTGTGTGTGCAACCACCGGTGACTATGAAGATTTCTGGGTAAAAGAAAAAATTTACCTATGCTATTTTTATTTATTGGAAGTTTGGAATAAAAAACAGTAGAAGTTTGGAATAAAAAAACAACCGTGCTAATTTTTTTAATTTATTGGAGGTTTGGAATAAAAAACGGTGCTAATTTTTATTCATTGGAAGTTTAGAATATATATAAATAAAAATTTCAAGCCATTCAAGCCACGTTGTTCGGGAGAATTTACGATTGTTTTTGTTCGAGAATGTTTTTTTTTGAGAAAATATATACATTTTCAATAATGTCTAGCACAAAGTTTGAGATAGAAAAATTTAATGGTAAAAACAATTTTGAACTATGGAAATTAAAGATGCGGGATTTATTAGTTCAACAAGGGTTACAAAGAGCTTTAGAAGAAAAAAGGAAAAGAACTCTCGCCGCGTAGAGGATGAATGGGAGGATTTAGATGCCAAAGCGCTAAGCATAATCCATTTATGTCTTGCGGATGATGTATTGTTCGACATTATTGGAGAAACATCAGCAGCAAGCCTATGGAACAAATTAGAAACTTTGCATATGGCCAAATCAGTGACAAACAGAATTTACTTAAAGCGACAATTGTACGGTATGAGAATGAAAGAAGGTACAAAGATTGTAGATCATTTAAATGTTTTTATCACTTTTATTTGCCAGTTGAGTAGTATGGATGTTAAAATTGATGATGAAGATAAAGTAGACAATCTCTTATGTACTTTACCTGAGTCTTGGGGTCAAGTAATTTCTTCCATTAGCCTTAGTACAACTGATACTTTATAATTTGACAATGTGGTTGGAGCATTATTGTTTTAGGAATTAAGGAAGAAAACCAGTCTTGAAACCTCTTCGCTAGAAGCTTTGGTTGTTGGAGGTCGATTCAAGGAGAAAGGAGAAAATTCAAGAGGTACTTCCAGGTCTAAATCGAAGGGAACAAAGAGCAAATTAAAATGTTAGTACTGTAACAATACTAGTCATCTAAAAAAGGATTGTTGGAAGAGACAAGAATCCAAGAAGGATGACTCCAAGTTAGAGGCAAATTCAGTTAAGTCTTTTGAATCAAGTATAATTGATGGGGTCTTGTCTATTTGTAATATTTCTTAATATAATGAGGAATGGCTATTAGATTCTGGTGCTTTTCACCATATCTATCCTCATAAATATTGGTTCGCTTCCTATCAAACAGTTAATGATGGAATAGTTCTTTTAGGAGACAATCATTCATGTAAAACTGTTGGGGTTGGAAGTGTTAAAATCAAAATGTTTGATGGAGTAATAAGAACAATTACAAATGTTAGACATGTATTTGAGTTAAAGAAAAAATTAATTTCTTTGGGAGTATTGAATTCTTGTGGTCATAAGTTTACAGGTTTTGATGGAACTCTAAAAG
This sequence comes from Pseudotsuga menziesii, assembly GCA_001517045.1. Classification (NCBI taxonomy): domain Eukaryota; kingdom Viridiplantae; phylum Streptophyta; class Pinopsida; order Pinales; family Pinaceae; genus Pseudotsuga; species Pseudotsuga menziesii. Next base: position 96,837 of record LPNX011028086.1, read on the forward strand.
TTTCCAAGGGTGCTTTAGTGGTCATGAAGGCACAGATGATAGGAAACCTTTACAAACTGGTTGGAAGGATGCAAGTTAATGGTATTGCATTAGTATGTGAAGAAGAGTCAGGATCCACTCAACTATGGCATTAACGTCTTGGTCATATGAGTGAAAAAAGACTTCAAGTGTTAATGAATCGTAAATTGCTTCCAAGTTTGAAAATTCTGAATTTGATGTTTTGTAAACATTGTATATATGGAAAGCAGTGTAGAATTTTTTTTAAAGCAGGTAGTCATGTTAGTAAATGTGTTCTTGATTACATTCATTCTAATTTGTGGGGTCCATCTCCTACCTTTTCTTATAGGGGAGCAAAATATTATGTATTATTTGTATATGACTTTGTAGAAAGGTTTGGGTCTATGTCCTAAAAAGAAAAGCTAATGTGTTTAATACATTTAAACAATTTAGAGTTATGGTGGAAAAAAGAACTGGCAGGACAATCAAGTGTTTAAGGACGGATAATGGAGGTGAATTTACTTCTTTGGAATTTGAAAAATATTGCAAAGATGAAGAAATCGTCATACACAAAACAAATGTATACACTCCTCGACAATATGGCGTTGCAAAGCGCATGAACATGATTCTTCTAGAAAGAGCAAAGAGCATGCTCAATAATGCTAATTTGGGGTAAGAGTTATGGGCAGAAACAGTTTATATTGCTTGTCATCTAATAAATCGATCACCTTCAATGGCAATAGATTGTAAAATTCCAGAAGAGGTATGGACTGGTCATTCATGTGATTATTCGAATTTGAAAATATTTGGTTGTGAATCTTATGCACTTACTCCTAAAAATCAGTGTTCTAAGTCAGACCCTAGATCAAAGAAGTACATCTTTGCTAGTTATGATGATATAATGAAAGGATATAGATTGTGGGATCCTACTGCCCACAAAATTGTCATTAGCAAAGATCTATTTTTTTATGAATCTTCTTTGATTAAATCCGAAAGTGTAAGAGTTGATGTGGAACAGGAACAAGTAATATCAAAACAACTAATTTAGTTGGAGAACTAATCTTCTAATGACTCAAAGACACAAGAAGAATTTTCTGGTGAGAGAGAAGTCATAGAAGATGAAGAAATTCAAGAAATTGTGGAAACCCCACAACCTACACCAAGAAGATCATTAAGAAAGAGAAATCCTCCTAAGAGGTATACTGATTTTGTTTCATCTGTTTTATTTACTGATGATGGAGAACCTTCTTGTTTTTAGGAAGCCATTGATTGTATTGACAATACTAAGTGGAAGGTGGCAATGAAAGAAGAAATGGATTCTTTGGAGAAAAACAAGACATGGGAATTGGTTAAACTCCCCAAAGATAGAAAAACAGTTGGATGTAAATGGGTCTTCAAATTGAAGAAAGGAGTTGATGGTAAGGTTGAAAGAAACAAAGCCAGATTGGTCACAAAAGGGTACTCTCAGATGGAAGGTATAGACTATCATGATATTTTTTCACCAGTTGTCAAGCTTGTATCTATTCGTATTGTGTTAACATTAGTTGCATTGCTTCATTTAGAGTTAGAGAAACTAGATGTTAAAACAACTTTCTTACATGGAGATTTAGATGAGGATATTTATATGGAACAACCAGAAGGTTTTGTACAGCATCAGACATGTAGATTAGTTTTCAAGCTCAAGAAATCAATGTATGGCCTGAAACAGTCACCCATGCAATGGCACAAGAAGTTTGATTCTTTCATGGTGAGCCAAGGTTATACTAGAAGTGAGTATGATCCTTGTTTATACTTCAAAAAGTTGACTGATATATTCATTATCTTAGTATTGTATGTTGATGATATGCTTATTGTGAGCAAAAGCATGGACGAGATTAACTGGTTGAAGGCTCAAATGGCTAGGACTTTTGATATGAAGGATCTTAGAGCTGCAAAACAAATTTTGGGTATTGAGATACACAGAAACATAAAAAATGGTAAGCTCATTTTTTCACAGGAGAGTATGTTGAGAAAATACTTGAAATATTCGAAATGAATAAGGCAAAGCCTGTGAATATTCCTTTGGCTTCCCATTTTAAACTTTCTTCAAGTTTATGTCCTAGTAGTGTTGAAGAAAAAGATTATATGTCTCGTGTACCATATGCCAATACCGTAAGATGTTTAATGTATGCAATGGTGTGCACTAGGCCTGATATTTCACATGCAGTAGGTGTTGTTAGTAAGGTCATGGCAAATCCAGGAAAAGAACATTGGAAGCAGTGAAATAGGTGCTTCGGTACCTAAGAGGCACAAGTGACTATTGTATCACACTTAATAGTAATAGTGATCATGTGTGTGATTTTGTTGATTTAGATTTCGTAGGTGATTTGGACAAGAGAATGTCTACTTCAGGTTATGTCTTTACTCTTGCAGGTGGAGCTATAAGTTGGATGTCAAAGCTTCAAGACACAGTTGCTTTATCCACTACAGAGGTTGAATACATTGCTACCTCACATGCTTGCAAAGAGATAATTTGGCTGAGATGTCTGCTTAGAAAAATTGGAAGGTTGCAGAATAGTGTACCTATCTTATGTGACATTCAAAGTGCTATTCATTTGGCTACAAATCATGTTTATCATAGTAAGACTAAACATATTGATGTAAAATATCATTTTGTAAGACAAGCCATTAGTGAAGGNCACATATGTTCACAAAACCAGTATTGTTAGAGAAGTTACGATGGTGTGTAGCTTCTCTTGGTTTGAAAAAAAAGATGATAAATAGTCTTGGGCAAAGTATTTGTAAATTTTGTTGTCAAGGTGGAGATTGTTAAATGACAACTAAACTAATGTGTTTATGGGAGGTTTCTCACTACAGATGTTTACGGGAAGTTTTTCATAACGAGCATAACCGACAACGGTTTACTCATGTAACTAATTTCATGAAGTATATAGTGCATGGTTGGGATATGTAATTTAGAGAGTTGTCTGTGAGGTTGAGATCGTCTTGTAATCTCTCCTTCTTCATTAATGAACTTCAATACTTTGCCTGCGTGGATGTTTTCCCTTTATGGTTTTACTACATGAAATGCTGGTGTTATGCATGTTGTTGTTCATTGTATGATTATCTAATGTGTGTCTGAAATATAACGAGGCACATGCACCAATTTAATCTTCTATTTCCTACATTAACATTGTGTGAAGGAATGGGACTGAGCTTAAGTTTTGGGTTAATAGTTGTATATAAAAAGGTCTTATAGCAGTGCCTTGAGAAGCAATGCATAACCTATAAAACACTGTTGGTTTTCAATTCTTTCAATCTCAGAGGAGGTCAGTCCTTTTGTCTCCTGCTGCCAAATGGCATTCGTGAGTTTCATGAAAGAAACGATTTCTGAATGGGAAAGTAAAAAATGCACTCGTAAGACAAATCACAAACATCAATTCAATTTTGTGGTTAAAGAATATTTACAAACACTTCATCGATCAATTAAATAATAATAATAGATGAAGATAAATATATTATTATTAAGTGATAATACATAAATTATATTTACTTCCCTCTTGATGGCACATTTCATTAATCAAGTATAAGTCGACAACTAACCATAACAACCTGAGAAAGTGTTGATATTTAAAAAAATACCAAAAGAACTCACCCAATCTCATTACTAAGATATCAGAACATTCGGTAGAGGGCTTGTGCATGTTTGTTTTCACAGTTACTTAAGTCAACATTACAAAGGGCTCAACTTTACTCTTATGTTATTACGTTAGGAATACAAGCATAAGAAACAAATATTCAACTAGCTTCCTTCTCATTTTCATGGATGGAATCAATTCCATAATGGATCACCTGGATCGCCCTCAAATCGAATGCTTAATTTTTCATTGCATACAAAGGACAGAAGTTCAATAATAGTTAAGTTTTGCTTCACTTATAATTATGTTTCTCCATCCTAAAATATGCGAGTTATAGTATAGTAATGGAGGAGCTACTACATCAACATGATTATCGCCTTATCGTGAACTTATGTATTTCAATTTAAAATGAACAAGCTAGAATTTGGGTTTTGTTCTATTAATGTGATCTTTGCGATTTTTTGTGTGTGTTTTCATTTATATTATTGCCTTCATTACATTCAAGCTACATAATACAAATCAATGGTATTCGAGTAATCTACTGTTTGTTGTTTCTCTAAGCATGTTCCCAACAAGGTCAATGTATAGGAGTTGGGTCTTTAACGAACTAAGTTTGGGGAAGACAACCCAATGGCTCGAGTGGTTTCCCATGGTGGAAGAAAAGAGAGGTGACGGAACATGAGATTCTATCAAGTTGTTGCTCGAGGAAGCCTTAATTCGGAAGATGAATGAAATGTGGGATAAGTTCACCTAGATATTGCGACCATCGCTAATGATGAAAGAAACACCTTTAACAAGTAGTCATTTAGGTGGCACAACACTATTCAAGGTATACGTTGAATTTGATATTCTTTTATTTGAAGGATAGACAAGTGCATCTGCTTTGGAGAAATGTTTAAATCTATAGGGTTGTTACTCTATTCATTTTTTTTACAATGAAATGATGACCTTGGCACTCCTTAGACCTCTTCCCCATGTTAAATATTGGTGGTATAGTCACTTGGAGAGACATTCCAGAGATGAGTTTTCAACACTTAGGATAGAAACCACTTGATAAGCTATTGTTGATGCCCTCAAGGAGGAATTCTATTATTGGAACTATAATGACAGCTATTGTTAACCCAAAAAATCCCTCACTAAGCTCTCCATGACCTACGCCACCCAAGGACACCACTTCACGACCCTCCATTAGACTCCCACACCCTAAAAAATGCTTAAGGATGAAGAAAAGGGATTAAAAACCCCAAAAAGGAGCCTAAAATAATCTCCTAGGAGCTAAAGCCCCCCAAAAGGGGCTAAAACCCTAGAATGAGCTAAAATTAGGGCGAAAGGGGCTAAAAGCCCAAAAAAGGGGCTAAAGCTCGGACCAAGGGCTTAAAACCCTAAAACCCCAAAAAAGCTATAAAAGGAGGGTGGGGGGTCACTCTCAAGACACTTCTCCCTTGCATACTGTTATGCTGCCCGTGGATGCCTTGAGACCCTTTGTCTCTCAAGCCACCCACACTCCCTCTCCTCCATCTCCATTGAGCCATAGCTCTCCCATCCAAGAGAGATGCTTCTTTAAGCTAGGGCATGGTGGCCCATTCCACCCAAAGAGAAGGTATAGCTTGTTATTTGTTGTATTTTCTTAGTAATTTCTTTGCTTTGTAATCCATGGTTTCATTTGTAGGTTTATTTCCTAATTTGTTTTGCAGGTATTTCGGTTTACTGTAGCTTAATGATTGTTTCCAGGTTATTGGAAGCGGAACCCTAACCTTTGTCTGCAAGGGGGTTCTCCATATTTCTCTTCCATCTTTGTTTTCATTACTGTTCTTTACATTCTGTTTTTCCTTACAGTCTTTCCACAAGCAGGAACCTACCCTTTTGTCCTATAGACAAAAGGGAGCCATTCCTGCCCCTGTAGCAAGGATAAATCCCTGCTACAGAATTGGCGACCATACCAGGTCAATCCCACAGGATCCCTGGTCCATATTTTTAAAATTTCAAGTTTTTTAATTTTTGCCCTAGTTTTTAAAATTTCATGCCAAATTAAGTTTAGATCTAGTTTATTTCCAGTTATTAGTGTTGCCAAAGCCTCTGCTAGGAAAATCCGAGTCAGTTTGGCCATAGTACATGTTACTGTCGACTGGATCTGACTCAGGATCAGAAAAACCCCAAATCCAGGGTAGGTCGCACTTATCGGGCCTGAACAGGGGATGAGGGCGCACTTAATGGCCTAATAGGTGTGCCCAGGGTGCAATTAATCTCCCAAAAGGTGCGACTTCACTCAAAAACATAGATCGCGACTGTCTGTGAAATCTGTGCAACCCCCTCGCCTATTTCTGAAAAAAATTTGCGACCCCCTCGCCAAATTTGATCAGAAATGTGCGGTCTGTCAATTAGAGGTTCAATTTCAGTTTAATAGGGTTTAAATTTCAGTTTAATAGGGACTGTCAGTGTGGCTCATCCGCCTCTATCCAACATACTAGTTTAATTTCAGTTGCTATTTAATTTCCTGTAATTGCATCAACAAACAAAGTGTAAATTCAAAGTAAATTTTAATGGCTTAATTAAATGAATGTAGCTTAACTAAAATAAACCTAAAACTAATTGTCTTGCTTACCCTTTCTCCTCTACCCAGTCATCACCCTCCGGGGTATTCTGGGATACGACGAAGGGCAAGCTCGTATAGACCTAGGCCCTTCATTGAATATTTTTCTAAACCATTAAAATCGGATGACCTAGAAGGTAGAGGGGGTAGAGAAGGAGGGCTTCTCACAGCGCTAAGCATCCTCCCTGTTGACCAACCTTGCATCCGGGAGGTGACCTGTGGATCTACGGATGGGCTTAGTCCCATTGTGTTGAGAGCCCAGCACCTTCTCTTGGTTGAAGAGGAATATCAATGTGAGGTAGTCATCTAGTTAGGCCATAAACATTCAGGGTTAAAAACTGTATTTGTTTACAAATTTCTGATTACTCAATGCTTGCATACATAATGACATGAACTCCACCACAATATGATGAAGTCATAAACCATTTGCAGCTACCAAATACTAGAAAGACAGACAAACAAATACACCATACCAAGTAATCAATCCAACTCAGTTCATGACGCTGAGAGAGCCTTAAATTTTATCAATTTACACTAAGTTCAAACAATCTGCAGTCTTTGAGGACATAAGTCCCTGACTGCTTCAACTATGGGAAGTACTTGGGCTCTGCCCAGAAACTCATTGTGAGGAGTACCACAGGAACCCCAAAGTAGCTGGCCACTGAGAGGAATTACCAAGCGAAACGTGCAATGACCATTTCCGATCGAGTAGAAACACCTATGAGGAAAAATCCAAGCACTGTCTTCTGGCAGTCTTGGTGGCCGAGTGACCACCTACAACCAATAGGAAGCCACTGAAACTGGGGTCCAAACATCATTCCCATCAGTTTGATAAACATCTAACACAATTGATCCCCCACACTCTTCCTCACGCCTAAGAGGCGAACCACCACCATTCGGAACGTTGAACCGACACCGTCGAGCCTATTCTCGATGACCTCGCACACCATCAGAAGGCCACACAGCCTCTGATTTAGATTCAGAACCGTATCAGTCTGAACCAGACCTCCATACTGCAGCATCAAGCCCAATGGCTGGTGCCAACCCGGATTCATTTTCTGGCATAACCATAGCAAGTGGACCCATGTCCACAGCACAACTTGTCACCAACAACCCTGCAAGTGGCCCAAGCATAGGCATGCAAACTGTCATCAGTCAGCTGCCACCACGCATAGTGACCAACCAAGCTGGCCCAGCTGCAACACACGGGGGCAGTGGCCCCTCCACCTACAGTGCCCCTCCTGCCACACAGGGGGGCAATGGACCTTCCACTTACGTTGCCCCTATTGTCATACACGGGGGAAATATCCCCGCCACCCATACTGTCCCCCCCATGACACTTGGGGGCATTGGCCCATCCACAATGGTGCCACCGCAAGTACCCCCAGCTGCGCAGATGCATTATGCACCTACAAATCCCACCACCATCGCAGCCCCATCCCATATCAACCTGGGGTCAAATCTTCCTTTCATGGCTCGTCTCAACTTGCCTGATTTGGCTCGATTAACAAACGACCCCATCTGCCACCAAGCTTTCTAGGCACCCATGCCAACTAAGCTGCCATCAGACATCCCTAAGTTTGAAGGCAAGGCAGGGGAATGTCCCCAAAACCATATTACGACATTCCATCTATGGTGCTCATCCAACAACATCGTAGATGATTCCATCAGGTTGAGGCTATTCCAACACACCCTTATAGGCGCTGCGGCCAAATGGTGCATTGAGCTGCCACAAGCCAAGTACCCTAATTTCAATTCCATAGCTTTCATGTTCCTACAGTATTTCCAACTCCCCGTCAGATATGACGAGGGGGTGGAGATCCTGCTATCCTGCCGTCAGAACACTGCCACTCATATAACTGACCATATCCATGAGTGGCGGCGACGCCGTAGCCTATGTAAAATACAACTTGACGACAGGATCTTCTTGGATTGGTTCCTTAAGACCTTGCTTCCACCCATAGCAAAGGACGTCACATCCAAACGTCCCCAATCCGAAGAAGAGGCCATACTGAAAGCCCAATAGTTTGACCTCATCTATGCTCAGTCTGGATACCTGTATACCATCATACCAGACGCTCCTCGTGCAAGCACCTCTTACCGCGACACACTGGGGGCATCCCATGCTGCAGATGGCATCATAGGATTGGTCTCCCAACAGCCACAACACTGACCGACACCACCTGCGGTTCCATCACAACCAAGCAATACTGCTAGTATTGCTTACCAAAACCAAACTCCGGACTATGCCAAAATGATGTCCCAGTACGGAGCAACAACTTCCTATCCACAACCTGCGCCACTGCAACAGGATCAGGCCATGGCTTGGCCAACACAGCAGTATGTGGGGCAAATGCCCACATTTGTGGAACCGCCACCCCCACAAATATACTATGCACCGCCAGTGCAAATAGTTCAAGCCCCCACCCCCGCTCCACCCGCTCCGTTGGGACAAGTGTTCGCACAACAAAACCATCCCAACCAGCCTACCCCCAACAACCAACAAGGGCAAGCTAGAAATAATCAGCCCCAAAACCAAGGCAACAACCAACTGCAGGGAGGCGGTTAACAACCGAACCCTCCCAACAATGCTGTGACAAACTGACCAGCTCAAAACCCCCCACGACCAAACACACCAAGACGCAATGCCCTGTTGCACACAAACCAACCGTGCACACTCTGTGATGTTTATGGGCACTACACATTCGAGTGTCCCCTCATGGGTTGAGATAAGAAAGCCATTCAGAATGAGGCTCAACAGGCCACCAACGCTGCAAATCAAGCCCAACCCAATCCAACACCACAAGGACCTCCTCCTATGGTGCTTCAAAACCCACTACCAGTCCAAGGGTTGGTGGCAGCCACACCCCCTCCACAACCCAATCCCAACACTCTGGGGGAACCTCCCACGACAGAAACAGGTGTTCACCACCTGCTAGCCATGACAACTGAAGAGGTCAACTTGCAAACCAGACGAAATCAGTATGGTACCACCACTAAACCCGCTGACACATCAATGGCCTCAACATCCAAAACAGTCAACCTACCTCTTTAGTTACCCCCATTCACGCGCCCCCTCGTACGCAGGATTGCCAATAACGCCATGGCTAGAGCTGTAGTCAGCTATAGCATTGTGGATGATTTGGCCCAAACACCAACGGCCATGTCCGCTCTGGAGGTACTCAAAACGTGCCCAACGCAGCGGAAAGTGTTACTAGCCACCCTTGGGGCTGTAGACCCCTCCGACTCCAAGTTGATCACGTTCGACACAGAGAACGGAGAACCACGCATGCCATCCACCATCGCCTTCCAAATCCCAGTGTCTATCTGGAACCTGGTTGTGCACCGGTGCATAGTGGATGAGGGGGCATCCACATGCGTTATGTCCACCTTGGTTTGACAAAAACTCGGATCACCAATTCTACAACCATCCTCTACAACTCTGCGGGCTTATGATGGACATCCCACTAAAGCCCAAGGAATCCTCCATCATGTCCCCATCACATTAGCCAGGAAGACAGTGTTGATCGACATAGAGGTTGTCAATGCTCAACTGGACTATAACCTTCTCCTCTGAAGAAGTTATATGTACACCATGAGAGCGGTCGCATCAACTGTCTTCCGTCTCATGATGTTCCATCACGAAGGGAAGATTGTGACGGTTGATCAGCTCACTTATCATGATCCGCAAGGGTTAACAGCACCCGCCAACGTTATCCCGACCATCACCACTATTGAACCACAAGGGACACCTACACATGCTAATGTTGTCCCTGCAATCAACACTATGGTTGACAACACACTAGCCGCTCCATTGTTGAATGTGGGCCCTGGGTTGTTTGCCGATACCACCATGACGGCTCCTTTCCCATTAGTGTCACCACCACTAACACAAAATGAAACTGTGGACTTGTGCATGGTCTCATCCAGCACTGCTGCACCCAAACAACAACCGTAGCCACAGCCCCAACCACAACCACAACATCGTCCGCAGCCGCAACACCAACAGTAGCTGCAACATCACCTGTAGCAGTAGCATTTCATGCAGCCACAGCCAAAACCGCATCCCCACATGCAACCGTCAGGGAGTTATCTGGGCTCATCTCTAGTCCATACGATTCCCTTCCTCTTCCCCCCGCCTGGTGTCATGAGCAAGCTGGTAATGGCCACCTTAAGCCTACCCAACTTTATATTGGGAATTTTGGTATGGTATCTTGATCCACCGGCTCAACCAGCAATGCGCCAGGTTGTTTAAACCCCGGTGCAACCCATCGTGGTCGAGTCTCACCCTCCACCTGGTCCGCAAAAGCCAACCGCTGCACCCACACCCACATCGCCCCACCCAAAAAGGGCTAGGGGCAAGAACGCCAAAGCTACAACAGAGCCATGACAAGTCCCACCTTGCACCATCTGCGAGCAATAGGGCCACCCAACTCAGAATTGCCCTGAAATCCCAATGATCCGTGCGCATTTGGATGCCATGGATACAAACAAAAACATCCATGTGGTTGAACTCCCAACCACACCAATAGTCAGGAATAAGGCATTGAGAACAAACCATGCTTGCGCTCGTTGCGGTTTGTATGGGCATTACTCTCACCATTGCCAAGACCTGCCCGAATTTCGAATGGCTCTAGTTGACCTCCATCAACATTCCCTTGAGTTTGAAATCACCTTGATTGAAGAAGTGCACCCCCCATCACCTTCTTCAGACACCATGTCCATTTACATGATGTCCAGTTCAACTGACCCGCTTATCTCCACCTCCAACAATGATCCATCAGACCTGTCTCTTCGTTGCTTCAACAACGATGAGGATATACTGTAAGCTCTAACCACCCCGGAATACCCATGGGATGACATGCACCATCGCTTGTTCTTCCTCCCTAAAGAACTTGTGTCGCAGTCTGACCAGTTTTCCGTGGAGACCAAAGATTTCATCCATGGGAAGGTCGACTGGTTCAAGAAGCCCATCCCAGCACCAGATGCCTTCGAAGAGGGGAATATGGTGAACATTTCGCCAACCATTAAAATCGACATCTCAACCAATTCTGAGATTGTTGAAGAAATCATGTTGGGGGCATCTTTCTCCCCGGAAGAGGTCGATGCCTACAAAGCTCTCTTCCAAGAATTCTACGACATCTTTGCCTGGTCGTACACTGAAATGCTCGGCTTAGATCCATCCATCATGGAACAACACATCAAAACATGGCCCGATGTGGCACTCGTACACCAAAATCAATGGCCCATCCATCCTTCCAAAGTGGCCGCGGTGAAAGCTAAGATAGAGAAGCAACGCAGCCAACTTCATCTACCCCATTGCGTACACCACTTGGGTTTATAATCCTATTCCGTGAATAAAAAATAGGGTACTATTCACGTTTGCACAGACTTTCATGACCTTAATGGGGCATGTCCCAAAGACAACTTCCCCACACCCTTCATCGATTAGATCATCGAAGCGTGTGCCGGACATGAGGCCTTTTCCTTCATGGACGGTTTTTCCGGATATAACCAAATGCAAATCCGGAAAGAAGACCATTATAAGACGACATTCACAACCCCATGGGGCACTTTCGCATATTGAGTCATGCCCTTTGGCCTAAAAAATGCTAGAGCCACCTTCCAGCATGCCATGACATACTGCTTCCACGACCTCGTTCACATTATGCTGGTTTGTTTTGACAACCTCATCGTGTGGTCGCAGAAGCAAACACAACACATAGATGACCTGCGACAAGTGTTATTACGATGTCGCAAGTACGAAATCCGCTTGAACCCTTTCAAGTGTGTTTTCTGTGTCCCCATGGGCCGTCTATAAGGATTCATCATGTCACACAAAGGAATGACCGCTGATCCCTGGAAAGTCCAAACAACTTTCCCTCTAATGTCACCCCTTTGAGTGACAACGTTACAACTTGTATTGTAGTCTTTCCTTTTTTTGTTTTACACATTTTTCAAAATTGAGTCTTATGTATCATTTCCTCTCATTGCTTCAGATGGAGCACACCTCAAACTGGTATATGGGATTCACAGATGGAGCAAGCAGATGGTCTCCGAACCTCGCCTCGGCTGCATGGGTCATCTACTCCCCACCGCACGAGTTGATCCACATCGACGGAATATGAGTGGGCACCGCAACCAACAACCAGGCTGAATATGATGGTGTAAATGGCCTCTTGGTTACCTCTCTTTAGTTCGGCATCCACCATCTCGATGTCTTGTTATACTCCCAGCTGCTTGTTTCTCAGTTGAACAACCACTATCGAGTACGTGATCCCTGCCTCTTTAGAAAGTACCTGCACACTAAACAGACGGTTAGAACATTTGAATCCATCACATTCACATATGTTCCCAGAAACCTCAATAGTGTCATAGATCAAATGGCTAACGATATTCTAAATTGGCACATCCACAACCACATATAGGAAACATACAACCATAACATTGTGCATAATTATGTCTAAAAAATGCACACACAGTGTAATAATACATCACATAGGCATTTCCATTCCACAACATCATAAAAAGACTCACATAATAAAATCATAAAAGCACATCCACGTGCGTGAATATATATATATATATCGATCAGTCGCATGTCCAAAACATGTCCAATACAAAATGAGAAGCCACATATGCTTTCTCAGCAGGATATACATAGCGACACAAAAAACCCTAAGTGCACCAACGCACTAGGGGCAGCCCCACTAGGATACTAATCCGACTCAGTGTCATCATCTTCCTTAGAGGACTCATCCTCTGTAGGAAGATCACCTCTCGCCGCCCGACAAAAGTGCTCACAAGCCATCGCCATCTTCCGCATCACACTAGTCCACTCTGGAGGAAGGTTGTGAATAGCAGCAATCATCTCACTACTCAAATGCTGCCATCCATCATCTGAGACTCCAGTAGCAAGCCGCTCCAGACACTCCATCCATATCCCACCATCACCTACGGGAGCTCCCAGCAGGAACTGCCGCAGGCGCTATGGTAACGACCCGCCTCCGATGCCCGGGCAGCAAGCGAGGACCAACATCTGCATATACAAACAAGGACACCATCAATCCACATACATCAATAATACAAACTACCAACCAGATCAAATACACTATGTATAAAGATAAACATAAAAACATCACGCATACATACCAGCTGGTCCCCAAGCCTGGCCAGGAGGTCGGGGCATCTTAGGGTCTCCCTGGTAGTCCATACCCGCATACGGGTACTCCTCAATCACTATAGGAAGCTGGTGCCATTGCTCTAACAATTCCTCAGTAAAAAAGTGACCCACTCTGCCGCCACCCTCTTGGATCATCATCTGACACCATCTGTACATCCGTGGCTCCCGTGGACTACTATCCCGCACTTCCCGATGAGGACAAAGTGTAGGTACTTTCTCAAAAAAGAAAGCACATAGGAAGGAGCCAAAACAAAAACCAGCACCAGAAGTCTTTGACTTGTTCAGCTAAAGCCGAACAACGTGCAGATACATCTGGCCCCATGCATAGTACGTGCCAGCTATAGCACGCTCTACTAGCTGAAGCTGACCGCCAGAGATATTGTGGCTCCCCATGGAACCCAAGATACACTGCAATAAGGTCGCCATTTCCTGTGTTAACAAATCCTCGAGGTCACACATCAGGATATAGGAGCTGCGCACGTACGCCGTAGCGTAACAGTGTCAATCGCACAACTCCTCCAATGTCTCCCTCCGAGACAACATAGGTGTCAAGTTACCAACCACTCCCAACATAGGGAGCCCAGTAAGAAAGTATACATCTGCCAACGTAATCTCGATACGCTGGCCTTGAAAGAGGAACACCTCCTCATCAACATCCCAGAAACTCACCAGTCTTTGCATCAGCAAACGTAAGCTCTGCATGAGTGGTATCCTCATAAACTTCAGCAATCCGCAACGGGCTAATGTATCTCTCACATTCCCGTCTCGTAAGGATGCATCCCTGAGACTCTTGCAGTCTCTCTCTCGCCACTTGATATCAGCCATCCTGCACAAGCAAAAACCCTAATGTGAGCCACCATCATCATCAAAAAACACCCAAAAGAGGCCAAGTCGCACCTGTTTGGGAAAAATGAGCTCCCAGGTCGCTCAAAATTGCCCCATAGATGCGCCCAGGTCGCACCTTTTCCTTCGAAAGGTGCGACTTGGCTCTATCAAACCCCAAACTGCTCATGGGGGGCTTCCGGGTGACCAAATCCAGAAAATAAACCACCAAAAAGATGAGATTCAGTGAGAGCTCTTACCTGCAAGTCGCGGCACTCAAAACCGTCGGTCGGATCAAGAGAAATCAACAAATGAATAATTAGGGCCCACCTCTCCAACACCACAATGAACAGTGACAATGACACCTCATCAAGTGGACCCCACCCTTATATAGGCCCCATTTGACCTAATTTCTTCCAATCGACATAACAGGACCATACAGACTCCATTTGAGACGTCGTTTACGCCACTGGTTTCAGAATTCTGCCGTCCCTCTCTTTATGAGACCATCATCTCATGTTTAATAAATCAATTTCGGGACCATTTCCCACCAGTCACCTCGATTTATGAGCCATGATCGACATGACGATGCAAGTGTCTACGGACTTGTACTTGTATCACACCTCTTGACCGCTACTCATGCGAGTTTTCGGGCCACCGCCCATTAAGGAATGTCATTTTTGCTTTTATTTTGTATTTTAACGCATAGTTGTATTCTTCATCCACCGAACCTTACACGAACTTCTGTACCATGTCCACAAAATGATTTACTTTTCTTGTACGTATTTGGCATATAACTGCTCCCAGATTTGCACTCACATCGCATGTAGTCAAGTCCGTCCATCGCAACACACACACACGCTCTCCTGACCTCTATGCAAGAGCCACCTCGGTTTGCATGCCTTTGTCGCACTGACTCGCGAGCCTCTACCGCAATCTATCCCATGCATGTATTGGTATGTTTGAGAGCCTTCTGCTCCATCCATACTGCGCAGATGACCTTTGGACCTCTATCCACCGTCCCGACATGGGGCACTGCCTATGCCACCGCAATCGGTTGACCACACTGGAGTTTCGTTTAAGCTCTTTTTTTACTCCTTAAAACAATGAAAAGATAGCCGAGCGCAACTGCTTCCTTTCCCACTTGCTAAAGTATAGGAAATGGAATCTACATCGTCTCATTTACCTCCTTTTCCGGACCATGTAGAACATCAATTGAAAAGGACTTCCTTAGCACACTTAAGCCAAGACCGTTCCCCTCTGCATACTTTTATGCTTTCTTGGGCAGAGGGGCCACACTTTATGAAAAAAGTCCCCACGGATTGTCGTTTAGCTCTTTTTTAGCCTTCTCATCAAGAAAAGATTGCCGAGCAAACTTGGTTTCATTCATGCTCGTAAAAGTATCTGAATGACCATCCAGTCAGTATAAGTTTAACGTTTTTCGGCCTGATTGGACTACCAATGGTAAAGAAGTATGTCATCCCCTACAGGATGGGAGAGCTCTCCTATGTATACTTTTATCCTTTTTCGGGCACAGGAGACTACCAATGAAAAAGAGCCCCCACTGGAGTCTTCTTCGTGCTTTCAGACTCTTTAAAATTGAAAGCACCATAGAGCATTTACCTTCTCGAGCTCGCCAAAAATCCATGAGATCGTACCATAACGGTGTCTCTAGACACCACCCCACAAAAAACAGTTTAGCAGCATTCCCACATTGGGTCGCCTTTGTTCAGAGTACTCTGCAATGTGTCTTCCTTGGATCCCTTCAATATCAAAAGTGTCTACCTCTTCCAAGTATTTCCCATCTGCAGCGACATTCTCGGTATTACAGCTATGATCCCATTCCCATGAGTCAAGTTTCATTTGCTGCCTGGTCCGCCCTGCCGTCATACTCTGAACAAAGGAATTTTGAGTCCACCACACTCTCCCTGCCCTTGTTCAATTATTCCCGTCCCCCCCCCCCCCCC